>LR738709.1:723001711-723018194 GCA_902687465.1 Secale cereale | reverse complement strand
CCCCCCCCCACACACACACACACAAAAGTTGAATGAATTAGGGCGCCAAACGCACGTTGTGTCACGTGCGGGCAGTATTTTAGTTTTTTTTGTGAAAAGGCTAGAAAATGCATATAATGTCAGAAATCAAGAAAACTTGGCGTGCATGCCTTCCATGGTGATGCCAGTGTGTGGAATTTTATTCACTCCATTTGGATCATGTGGCCCAGACTAGCCACCACACTCCAGCTATGTCGACCCGATCTAGAAGTAAAATGTTGATATTATTTATAAGTAAAATGTTGATGGAAGAAGCAGGTATGCTTCCAGCATTACTGCCTGATGCTTCAAGAGATGTTTCAGCATAGACGTCCTAGTTTCAATCGAGAATATATACACTTGTTTTTTTAGTTGAGAATACATATCTGGAACGAATTTGAGTACCTTTATTTTGGAAGCAGAATTTTTCTGAATAATATGTTTCCATCGAAAAAAATGTTTCTATGGAACGTTTGCGTTGCAAAGAAAAAACACAGAAGGAACTAATTTTCTTTATTTGTTTATTTATCGGAAGCAAATCTGTCCCACGAAAAAGAATCGGAAGCAAATATGTAATTAGTGTTTTCGCAAAAAAAAAATGTAATTAGTGGGAAGCATTATTTGTTGTGCCTGTTTGTTGGAAGCAATCACAACCTACCAAAATAATTAGCGTAATTTTTGGGAACCAGATCGTTTGTACTAGAAACACAGAATTAATTATCGATGGAGAGATTAGCGGGAGGGAGATGCTATATACGTGGGGAGTGAAAAATTCAAAGCCTAACTATTGTGTCAGATCGAACGAAATAGCGCATTGTTAATCCGGCCACCCAGAGGGAGGTACTAAGAGGACAGACATACCTGAACCTGCCACAACTGCTAAGGTGGTTTGTTGGTACTGCAGATTATACTACTGCAGGACATCTCGATTTCGAAGTTTGCATGGTGCATCTTTTTTGAACATTTATATAGGAGAAAGAAAATGTATAAGTGGGCTGGCCCAGGTTGAGGGGTGGGTTGACGTATTTTACAGGCAACCCATCGTACATACGAGAATGAGTGTATGATTGTCAAAAGTCCATATTACCTTTTATACGCTTTGTGAGGGGGGTGTACCGAAGCGGGTCTCATTTTTATTTGTCTCCAATTCTGAAGACAAAACCAATCATGTATAAAGAGCTTTCGCTAATGTTGGCACTCAGCGTCAAATTGTAACACCGAGTAAACCAGTCATGATTTTGGAGAGGTTTACAAGGATCAGATGAACACTATTGCTATATCATGGGCCGAGCTAATAAATCGCTCACTGATGCTCAAGAAACCTGCATGGCAAGACATATCGTCCGGAGGCGTTACACGTTCATAGCCCAGTCGGTGCCCTCACCGTTGGACGGACAAGTGAAGACATTGTCCAACTTCCATATTACAGATATATAGCTCAAGTAGCTTCTTCAACCAAAGTGATCTTTTACAATGGTAAAAGCAGCCTTACAAATTGTAGAGTGGTAAATTTTTTGTTTCGATGGATTACTTTGACAGGGTTTTGAAGTATGAGAAAATAGGAAGTTTGTTTGTTTAGTACTTTCTTATATTTTATTTGCATACTATATATACTAATATAATATACATCATATAAATATTTCTACTACACTAAAGAAAATATGCAGAGACCACAACAACCATATGGACAAGCAAATCTCACAAAAAAACTATATATCAGTTAAGCATCATCAAACAACGTCAGAGAATTCTCCAAGACATCACTATCAACCGATTATCCAACAACTTCACAGCCAAGATTCAACACCTCCATCAGTCCATCGATAATCTTGAGTTCTTGAGCTTCAGCAGACAACTACTTCTACCTCCCTGACCGATGCAATCCTTCTTCCTCAACTCATCTCCTCCCTGTTGAACAGCACCCAAGTTCTTTCCCCCTTCGTTGTCGGCTAACTCATGTCGGCTCTGAGCAGCGGATTTGCCGATGCCCCCCGCTTTATAGATGTTCCAGATTGCGTAGGCGCTTACGCCAGGGCTTAAGCACATCCAGAGAATATAGAAGCTATGCACATTCCGAAGGTAACGCCTGAATATCATCCAGATGAGATGCAACAAACATTTATTCATCTATTATTTACTAATAAAAAATTAAAGATAAATTAATTAAAAAAGGAGTATGTTGGAAGAAAATATGTACCACGCGATGCTTTCGGGCCTAGGTTTGATGTGCGCGGAGAGATGATGCATGAGCTGGACGTTTGAGTAGCACATGGAGCCGTCGTTGCGCTTATAGCCGTGGTACAGGATGAGGTCGTAGAGCTTCTCTGTCTTCTCCTGGATCTGCTCCAGGACCTCCCTCCCGGCTTCTTCTTTTCCGTGCGATGAGAAGGCCTGCAGCATTTGTGTAGTTTGTTACGGCATCTTCAAAGTGGACCTGTAAAGCTTCCGCAACCGTTCGGGCCAGGCGGATCGAGGCCGGCAAGCAGGCCAGCTCGCCCGAGGTCTCCAACAAAAACGACGACACCATAAAGGAGACGTGCTCCGAGCCTCCGACGACTCCGCTCCGGCACCTGCGCCACCGGCTTCACCATGGAGCAGGCTAAAAATTTAGTTGTAGTGCATTTTACTCGAAGCAGGCTAAAAAAAGGTCGAAAGGTACCCGCATGGTGGTCATATCGTCATGGAGGCCATACTCGCTCATGGCCAAGTTAGTGATCTCGCTGTCGGCCGCGCAGCCGAGATGCGAGCCGCCTTTGCGCCTGTCATTGCCCCTAGGCTGACAATCATGATTTCATGAAAAAAATTAATCTTTCCCGAAGCACATATTTTCACTCATTGTGATGGAACTACACTAGTGTCGTGCTTGCTTCCAAGTTCCAAGCGACAAACATTTGATCATCGGTCTGAAAGTAGCAGCGCGGATTTGCAAAAGAAAGGAGTCATGATAGCTGGAATTAGTGGTGTTGGAAAGACTACTCTGGCCATAGAAATTTCAATCACATAGATGACGGTATCATAATGTGCGCCTCAATCCAGCCGTATCTGATGCAGACCTGATTGCAAAGCACTCAGACCTAGTAGCAATCTTGGCGCGTTTCTGATTAAGGAGAAACGCAACATTTCTTGGCAATCATGCATATATCTAATCTTTTGCTTAGTTGTCTTTACTTTAATCAAACATCGACCTCCTCTCAATAGTCTTTTCAACCCTTTCCCATCAGGTCGATTATAGATAGATCAAAGTAGCTTCTTCTTGAAATAGGCTTTCGTCCCACTTTATATAAAAAACAACAACTGAACACAGTACACGGCCGAATGATACATGGTGATGGGTAGCTGTCAAACGCCGATCTCAGGATCACCGGTCCACACAAGATGCACACGACTACGCTACCGAAAGAGGGCACAAGAAGATCATGGTGCAATGCCAAGCAACGCCCTAAACATCTAAGCTCCACGACAACGCCCTCAGGAGGAAAAACGAGGTGAAGCGACGCCGCTGCCGAGTCCACCATGGACAATGGTTTTCACCCAGAACCCTGACATGAAGAGGAGCACCACGACGACGTCTTCAGGAAGAGAGCATCCCCCGCGGGCGTCGCCGTCATCGGCAACAAAGCGTGGAACTTTCACTCGGCAGCTCCATCGTGACACCATGAGGACTTTAGGGCGCGCACAATGAGGTCCTATCCCCAGGTCTCGATTGGGGTGTCCCCAATGCCAATGACAGAGAGCACACCTGAGCTACCCTCTGCGACACCTCTTGCCACCCACACGACCAAGAGGACTACCATCACCACCACCATGATGCCAGCCAGAGAGCCAACCATGTAGACCGCCATCCGGGGCCGCCACCCCGGCATCCATGTCGAAGACACCTCCCCGATCCACATCACGGAGCACCCACCACGGTAGGAAGAGTGAAAGGTGGCTGCTTTCACTCCTAGCCCCGCGTTAGCCACGGAGTCTGGGTCGACGCCTACAGCGTCGGAGGCGCCCACGCCTGTGTCCCCACCTAGCCCCGGTGGACCGAGGGAGACACGACCCTGTGGCTACCGACGGCCATCGCCGAGTAGACTCTTACGACACCATGCCCGTGGGCTCTGGCTCTGATCTGCCGGATAGAGGAGCGTAGTCTCGACCACCACCCTCGACCATCGTACCCACAAGGAGAGGGATCCCACTGCTCGCGGGCACCACCTGGACTGCACCCACCTTCACCTACCCGGAGCCGGAGCTCCGACCCGCCCCAGAACCCAAGCTGGTCCGCCCGAGCACGAGCCCCCAAGGCATGGCCATCACCGCCGATCCAGACCTAAGAGAAGAGAGGAGCACCACCACCCGCACCCTGCTGCCGAACGCCAACCACCGCCACCCAAACCATAGTGGCCACTGGCCACCTCGCCGGTGAGTGCCAACACCCTACGGCCACACAGCCGGACCTCCACGCCACCACACGAACCACATGCCTCCACCCATCTGCCACCAACGACCACCTCAACGGGGAAGGGGAAGCCACCAACCGAGCATAGCGCGCAAGAGGACAACCACGCATAGAAGGAATAGCTCCGGCGGCCATGCCCACAACACCGGCCTCTGCCGGCCAGCGCCGCTGGAGGGACAGCCGTTGCCGGCCACTAGATCTGGCAGCTCCAGATCCAGTGGGGCCCAGCCCTATGTAGCCAGGCGCCCGGCAGCAGCTGTCCCCTCCAAACGGGCGCGCACGGGAGCCACTAGCGCCCCAGACTGCCGTCGAAGCCCACCTGCGCACCACCACCCGACCATGGATCTAGGGCGACGAGGATGATCTGATGGGCGCCGCCACACACCCACCGCACCCCGTATAGCCGCCGCAGCCCCATCGCGCGCCCGAGCCACCGCCGTGGCACACACCAGCGCCTCGACCCCGACCAAACGCCAAGGACCTCGCCGCCGCCCGGGCTTTGCCCGGCGTCGCCCTCCGGCAACGGCGAGGGAGGAGGGAACGAGGGATGAGTGGGAGGCCGCTGGATCTAGGGGTCGCCCAGCCGCCGCCCACGGGAGCAACAGGGGCAAAGGTTCGCTCTTCTCTAACCGAAATGATCTTTTCTAGAGTGATAAATTTTGATTTGTCTCCAATTCTGAAGACAAAACCAATCATGTATACAGAGCTTTCGCTAATGTTGGCACTCAGCGTCAAATTGTAACACCGAGTAAACCAGTCATGATTTTGGAGAGGTTTACAAGGATCAGATGAACACTATGCTATATCATGGGGCGAGCTAATAAATCGCTCACTGATGCTCAAGAAACCTGCATGGCAAGACATGGCAAGATATCGTCCGGAGGCGTTACACGTTCATAGCCCAGTCGGTGCCCTCACCGTTGGACGGACAAGTGAAGACATTGTCCAACTTCCATATTACAGATATATAGCTCAAGTAGCTTCTTCAACCAAAGTGATCTTTTACAATGGTAAAAGCAGCCTTACAAATTGTAGAGTGGTAAATTTTTTGTTTCGATGGATTACTTCGACAGGGTTTTGAAGTATGTGAAAATAGGAAGTTTGTTTGTTTAGTACCTTCTTATATTTTATTTACATAATATATATATATATATATATATATATACTTATATAATATACATCATATAAATATTTCTATTTTGCACTAAAGAAAATTGATGCAGAGACCACGACAACCATATGGACAAGCAAATCTCACAAAATAACTATATATCAGTTAAGCATCATCAAACAATGTCAGAGAATTCTCCAAGATATCACTATCAACCGATTATCCAACAACTTCACAGCCAAGATTCAACACCTCCATCAGTCCATTGACAATCTTGAGTTCTTGAGCTTCAGCAGACAACTACTTCTCCCCCCTGACCGATGCAATTCTTCTTCCTCAACTCATCTCCTCCCTGTTGAACAGCACCCAAGTTCTTTCCCCCTTCGTTGTCGGCTAACTCATGTCGGCTCTGAGCAGCGGATTTGCCGATGCCCCCCGCTTTATAGATGTTCCAGATTGCGTAGGCGCTTACGCCAGGGCTTAAGCACATCCAGAGAATATAGAAGCCATGTACATTCCGAAGGTAACGCCTGAATATCATCCAGGTGAGATGCAACAAACATTTATTCATCTACTATTTACTAATAAAAAATTAAAGATAAATTAATTAAAAAAGGAGTATGTTGGAAGAAAATATGTACCACGCGATGCTTTCGGGCCTAGGTTTGATGTGCGCGGAGAGATGATGCATGAGCTGGACGTTTGAGTAGCACATGGAGCCGTCGTTGCGCTTATAGCCGTGGTACAGGATGAGGTCGTAGAGCTTCTCCGTCTTCTCCTGGATCTGCTCCAGGACCTCCCTCCCGGCTTCTTCTTTTCCCTGCGATGAGAAGGCCTGCAGCATTTGTGTAGTTTGTTACGGCATAGACACAGATGTGTAATACTCCCTCCGTAAACTAATATAAGAACGTTTAGAATACTAAAATAGTGATCTAAACGCTCTTATATTAGTTTACAGAGGGAGTATTTATTAAAAAAATATAGACTGGATAACTAGGGATGTCAAAATCGAATTACCACCTGGGTGAGATTGGGGCGGCCCAAGCCGGGAGCGGCGGGGCTAGGCCGGCTGCGCACCGGCGGTAAAAGGCGGCCGCCACCGGCGAGCCTCCTTCCGGCGGCGCATCGGAGAGCCGCCATCGCCATCTTGGGTCAACGGGAACTACGGATCTTGTCTTGTGATTTTTGGTGCGGCTAGGGTTCTTGTCCCTCAGGGAGGAAGCCGTATTAAATATCACAATCTTTTCTGGGGAAGAGTTAATAGATTTTTTTTTTTTTTTGAGAATCCAGTTAATAGATTTCTTTACCTAATAATAAAGAAAGTTGGGTTTCAGCCCGTCCGTCATGCCACTTTGCAGAAAAGCCCCTCTGTTTTCTGTAAATTAACCCGCACTACACGTTTAAGTCATAACGAACCATTTTTTGGCATTTTCGCATAAAAACCCCTTAGGTTTCATGTAATCAACCCGCCATCCATACTTAAGTCAGCCGAATCGTTTTTTTATGTTTTAACAGAAAAACCCCTAACATTTTGGTTAATTAATCCGCAGTTTATGTAAAACAAAATTATCCTTATCTTTTAAACCGTAACTCCGATTCTAACATATTATATATGAAATTTGATTAGAAAAATGTGTAGAATCTAAATAAACTGTTACTTTTAGCTGTTAAATATTTCTAAACTATTAATTTGGGTGCAAACTTAATCTATAGTGCACGGTCCGTTTTTCTTTCGCACCGGTGACGACCCAAATTGCAAATAAACACACATTAAAACCAGATTGAGAGGAAAAAAATATTGATAACCACGCACGCACAACTCTGAAAAACCTCACGGGAAAAAAATAACATTTTTCTCATCTTATTCTGAGCGATTGTGTGCGTGCGAGCGCGCGTACGTGTGTGTGAGAGAGAGACGCCTTAGGACTGACCATATTCAAATACGTTTGAGACCACTATCGGGAACACAAATGTGATGCCATTTTAAAATAAAGAACATCTACCTACCAGGGTCTCGAGTCGTGGTTATTGGGTTAAGAACGTGTGTTTTTTTATATCCCGTTGCAACGCACGGGCTCTTTTGCTAGTATTAATAAAAGCGGTTCGCTGATGGGCCGGCACGGTAAGGTGCGACTGTTTTCTCTCCTTTTTTTCATGCGTCTTGTTTTCCTTTTTTTTTCTGTTTAGATTTAGATTTTTTTGCCATGTTCTTCCTTTGCCTTGTGACTGGTTAATATAAGAGCATCTTCACTTGTTCGGCCCTCCAGCGCATCTGGCGGTCGCGACTTGGCCTATGCGCCGGCGGATTTTTTGCTCTGGTGGCGGTCCAGTTCCCAGCCGCGCGCCCCCGTTTCAGCCCCAAGACGCACATAAAATTCAAACTGTGTTTCCCGCTGCAAAAAAAACGCCACAAGTTCGGCGATCATCATGCTACAGCTCGGCGATCGAACATGCACGGAAGTTCGGCGTACAAAAAAAGAAGGTCGCGCAGGACGATCGAACATGCATCAGTCCGCGGGCTCCTCCGGCGTAGAACCGTCAGCGTCCGTCGGCGCGCCTTCGGTGCTCGGGCTGGTCGGCGTCGGCATCGGCGTTGGGGTCAGCGTCGCTTCTGGTACCGGCGTCGGCGCGGCTTCATCGCTCGGGCTGGGCGTCGACGTCGGCGTCGGCGTAGGCGCGGTGGTCGAAGGAGTCTGGTTCAAGATGAGGCCGCGCTCCACCAAGTACCACGCATTGACATGCTCGTCCATCATCGACATGTCCGCCCCCATCAAGAACGCCAGGTCAGTGTTCCTCTTCTTCACGGCGATGTTGGTCCGAAGAAGGTCGAGCTTCACGTCCTGCTTCGTCATCAACGCCGACCACCGCGCGTCAGATTTCTCGTCCCTCTTTGCGTCATTGCTCTTGGCGTCGGCTGTGCACTATTCGATCGACGATTGCAGCTGCTCGACAGCTGGTGCACCGTCCCTCGCCGCCTTGGCCCTTTTGTTGCCATCGGGGCGCCCATCCGCCGCGTCCAGGGCCGGCGCGTCCGGCTTGTAGGTTTCCTTGGCCTTAGCGAGGGTGAGCCAAACATCCTTCCACTTCTCGCACTTGTCGATCCAGGAGAACACGTGAAGAAACTTGAACACTTGGTTGCTGTTGTCCTGGCGGTACATGTTGAACATCCGAACCATCTGCGCAGCCGAAGAACAAGAGTCAGCGAGTGTGCGCGGCGAAATAAGCGAGCCGGCGGGTGGACATACCTGACCCTCGATGTTGTCGCCGCTTTCCGGGCGCACCGCGATCTCCTCGAAGATTACATGCCATTTGTTGCAGGTCGCCTGGATGATTGCCCAATGGTTCGCCATTGCCTTTCACCGCGTTGCGTATGGATTCCGGCGAAGTAGGGGTCGACCAGCTTGCGCTCATCGAACGCCGACTTACAAAATTTCTGTAAATTTGAAGTTGAACTTAATGAAACAAGCCAAGCAATTCTATTTGCTCACAATCACAAGAAATTTGTCCCCCGCCATATTTTCTTCCCCTCTGTTTGTCCACTACCTCGGCTAAACCTAAGCAAAAGAAAAAGAGGTCCAAGAGACAGGCCCGAATAAAGAAGTAATAGTAATCTTCGATGAATTAGGAAGAAAAAGGATTTTTATTTTGATGGAAGTAGAATCAGCAAAAGAAAAAGCCTTTTTCTTGTGCCGAATAGACAATTAAGAAGACCTGCAATCCCTCCGAAAAGGAAGAAATTTTAAATTTATTGTTCTCGCCTTTGCCTTGGATTCTCTTCTTTTGCATGGGACATAAATAGGGAATTCCAGACATCTCATAAGCAAAAAACAGTCTAAACAAAAAAGGATTTCCAAAATAGATCGACATGTCTCCAGTACGCGTTGGCATTCTGGTTCACGCCGGTGACAGGGTCGATGCTAACGGTCTTCCATGCTTCGGCGAGGCACTCGTCTTCTTTAGACATCCACTTGACGCGCGGCTCGCCCGGCCTGACATTTGGCCCCTGGTTCCTCTTTCTCCCTTTCTTCATCGTCACCGGCTCCACCTCCTCCGCCTCCTCGGCGTCGTCGAGGTCGTCGTCCATGTCCACAGCGGTGTCGACTACGTCGTCTTGCGTGTGGAACCCGGGGTAGAAGGCGGCGGCGACCGAGCCATTTGTGTTGATCTAGTCCATGTCGGCCTCGGTCGCGTCGGGGTTGCCGAAATGTGTCAGGGCAGCCGAGAAGGGCACGACGCCCAATGCAGAGGCGGCGTCGGTGAAGCTGAGTACTCCGGCGGCGAGTAGTTGTACTGGGTGTGGACGCCGGCGAACACGGGCGAGGGAGTGCGCTGGTCGGGGTTCCGATCGAATGGCGAGGCCCGTGGCGGCGCGCCATGGGAGAAGGTGATGTTGGGATCGAATCCGCCATGCGCGTTGCCGTCGGTATACCTAGGCGAGGGTGTGTACCCCCAGGGCGTCGCCGGTGGCGAGAAGTTGGCCGGCGACACGATGCTCTGTTAGCTCCACGTAGCTTATGGGCAGTGGACATGCGGATTCATCATCCTCGCGTGCAACGCCTCGGCATGCTCCGCCGCCACCGCCTCGTCCCTGGCCTTCTAGGCGTTGAGCCTGTTCCGCCGGACGGTGTGACAGTCTCCCGTTGCTGAACCTCCGCCATCCACTCGTCGTTGGAAACGCCTGACGGTCTTGCCATCAGTGCCCTCGGCTTCCTTTGCTTCGGCAGCTAGGTTGAATCAGCGGCCGCGAGGCGAGGGGCCGAGTACTTCTTCGGCGGCATGACAGCCGAATGGAGGGAGCATGAAGAGAATGGTGGGAGGGGCTAGGCAGAAGGGGGGATCAATGAGGAAATGGAGGGAAAGGGAGAGAACGGCGGGAAATGGCCCGTCTGTGCGGACAATGCCGGCCCACGCACCATTTCGCTTCGACCGGCGCCCCAGGCGACCCCCGTGGGGCTGGGTTCGGCTCATGTTCGCCGGCAGTTATTTCATCACAACCGGCCGATTTTTCGTCATCGGCACTAAAAAAGGCAAGGGGGGGAGGCGAGTAAAGATGCTCTAAATTAGTCATTCACTTTTTTTCAAGTCGGTTGCAGAGTGGATATTATTCCAGGGTGACAAGCATAGCGCCGGCGACGCATGCATAACTTCCGGTGACGTCATCATATCATTTTTTAATTTCGGGGAGTGCACGTACCCACGCGATTACTTGCATCTGATCCTTTTCCTAAGAAAAACCGTTTATTTCAACCCATTGATTTTTGCTGACGCAAACCTACTCGCGAGCTGTCCGATCGAGTTTGATCGTGCAGTGCTGACCTAGCATTTTGATCGAGTTTGATCGAGTTCTCACGCGCCCGCTTGGACAGCAACACGGGCCAGGTTCGACTGGGTCGCGCTCAACCGCCTGGCATCTCAGGGACATCAAAGTAGGGGTGGTCAGATCCAAGTGCTACTCAGGCAGTAGATGATGCGAGAGGTGACGCAGCGGCGAGCCATGGCGACGACGAGAAGTGGAGGTGCACACGGCGGCGACCGAGAGAATCGACGACAATGCTCCGCCGGCGTAGGTATTCCACACACCTCACCAAATCGAGCTGAAATGCTAGGTCTCGGTAGAAAATCAGGGGCTTGACAAGCGGCACTCAGCAGAGCAGAGGGGACTCAATGGCGCAGCGATTGTGGGTCAGAGGGGATCGTCGGGAGCGTTTACGTCAAGGGAGATTGGGGGTTGGGGATCATGCATCTGTAGCGGATTTCCTTCGTTTCAGAGCAGCGAATCCTCAGCCATCGCAACAAATCCCAAGTGAGAGCCAACCCAGTGAGAGAGGGGTGTGATCTTCCCTCAAAAAAAAAGAGAGAGGGGTGTGATCCGGGGCTTCGCAGCAGCATGCATGTTGTTGACCAGACTGGTAGTGGTGCTTCATTTGCAGCGCAGACTGGGATGTTTTTTTTTTGCAGGAACGGGCTTCATTATTTACCCAAGTGAGAGTGGTGCTTCATTGCAGCATATGTACCCTACTGTTTTTTCTTCACTTTTTTAGGATTCGCTTTGTCAAAATGAGGCTTCTGATTAAGTGCATGGTGTCTTGGATAATGTGACAGTACTTCATTAGTACCTTTGTTTCGCCAGCAGGGTTACCTTTTGTATAATGCTTCATTAGTGCTGGAGAATGTTATACTCGTGTGATTATGCTTCTTTCATCAGCCAAACTTTTTCCTATTTATAGTCATTGATTTGTTGCTTCGTCAGCCTAACAGAGCTGAATCTTCTCTCCGTTGCTAATTAATCTTGTTAGTCGTTGGTCGTCTTCGTGTGCGCTGTCTGAACTATGAAGTACCACTGATATCTCTGACAGACCAACACAATATTCGTGCTCCGGCAGATAATATCTGCACAATATTCACCAGGTGAGTAGGATAGTTGTAGTTTACTTCAGCCTTGTTTGACTCCTGTTGCATCCTTTTCTACGTGCAGATGCCTGCTAGTAGCCATTGTATTCTAGGATAGTTGTAGTTTACTTACTCAGCAGCAGTTGCATGCTTTTGT
Organism: Secale cereale; assembly: GCA_902687465.1. NCBI lineage: Eukaryota > Viridiplantae > Streptophyta > Magnoliopsida > Poales > Poaceae > Secale > Secale cereale. The sequence goes on along the minus strand of LR738709.1, from coordinate 723,006,074 downwards.
TATCAGTGGTTAATGAATTATATGCATGCAGTGGGGTTTATATCCAGGGGTGTTGTGTTCCTTTTGTTTTATATTGCTGGTGTGCAAATGTAGGGGTAGTTTTTCTTTTATTTAGCAAATGTGTTTTTTTTTTATCATGCAGTCGCCAATGCAGAGACAATGTGTCTTTTATCTGGTTTGTTGTTTTTCGACAAATGGTGGATTTTATTGACTCAAAATGAAGCATCAAGTGGATACAAACATAATAAGCACACACCTATCTGGTTTGTTGTACTGCTGTTGTTGGATAGTTTTAGAGGTACACCATTTTTATTTCTGTTGTGGTTTGTGTTTTCTCCTTGCAGAGCCCGAACAATGGATGATGAAGAATCTACTTATGAATCATTCTCAAATTTGAACACGGGTTTCAACAAGCCACTTGTGTATAGTTGCTAAGAAAAATCTGGATGGAGTATGATAAGAGGTCAATCATAAGTGATTGCTGCTGCAAGCACTGACCAGCACCTGCTGCCGCAACCGCTGGCCTGCTGCTAAGCCAGGCATGCGTCGGATGGGCCGCCGTTGCAACGGGGACCAATGATCCTGCTATGCTCTGCCAAGCAGCTGCTGTGACCCGTTTAGGGACGTTGCGACGGGTCCTCGAATGGGACGCGTGGTGGGCGAGCTTATTGATGATTGTGACGATGCCGAGCAGTAAGCGAGGTGGGCGAGACTTGAAGCATCGCCGGGCTGCTGAAGCATCACAGGTGCTGCAATGGATTATTTGTCGGGCCGCCGGAACATCGCCGGACCGTCGGAGCATTAGTAGTGCTGTGATTGAGCATTGTTGGGCCGTCGGAGCATCATTGATACTGCAATGGAGTATCTCAGGCCGTCGGAGCATCGCATGTGTTGCAATGGAGCATCACATGGCCATGACGGCATGGTGTGCTTCAACTGTATTGATGGACGACCCATGCTTCAACGACCGCGGTGATGCTTCAACGGCCATGACGACGAGGTGCACATTGACGGCATCGCTGGACGCGACAATGCTGTGGCATGTGCTTCGACGGCCATGACGAGAAGGCGTGGTTCAACAACATTGACGGACGCGGCAATGCTGTGACGCATGCTTCGACGGCCGCAACGACAAGGTGTGCTTCAACTACATTGACGGACACGGCAATGCTCCGACTCATGCTTCAACAGCCGTGGCGACGCTTCGACGGCCACGACGACAAGGCATGCTTCAACGATCCAATGCTGCGACGTGTGCTTCAATGGCTGCGGCGAAGCTTCGACGGACACGACGACAAGGCATGCTTCAACGGCGTCGACGGACGTGACAATCCGGCAATACATGCTTCAACGGCCGCGAGAACGCTTCGACGGCCATGACGACAAGGCGTGCTTCAACGCCATCGACGGACGCGACAATGCTACCGCGTGTGCTTCAACGGCCGTGGCGATGAGACGTGTTGTGACGATGACATTGTCGACAACAAGGGCGATGCTGCGAGGTGTGCTTCCTCCACTGTTCTGAGAAGGCTTGCTTGAATGCGTACACTACAATGATGGCGGACGTGTTAGACGCTTGCTTGTGCGAGGCGAGTGGAAGAGTTTGCGATGTGAGAAGAAGGGTACGGGGTGCTGAGTAGTGCAAATGTAGGATAGGAAGACTGCGATAATCAGAGGGTCAGGCAAGGTTGTATCGGATGGCTGTAGAGGCAGTAGATCTTTTTCTAAGATCAACCGGATGATTTGTAGCAGCCGTCTTTTTCTCTAATCATCTTTTGTATTCCATGCCATGCTAGGCGCCGGCGTAAGCTTTCGCCGGGTCCGTGTCACTCGCGATTAAAAAAAGCTAGTAGGACCAGGCACCCATACCTTATCGCATTGCTTGAATCCACATCGCTCAAAGGCATCGCCGCTTCCCTTTCTGCCTCATCTCTCTTCCCCGCGGGGAATCTGCCATTAATCCCCACATATCAAGCTTTTGTGTCTCCCTCTCTCCTCTCATGCTGCGGTCTGCCATGGATTCCAAGGAGGGCGAGCTCGGTCTGCGGTAGTCCACCATCGAGCACATCAAGGGGAGCTCGCGGCCACGGCGTGCTAAGTTCGATGACGGTCAGATGCTAGGACCGGCCATGAGGAAGGCTACAATCACGGGTTGAAGGTGCTGGAACGACGGCTCACGGTGACTGGCGACGGGATGGTGGTATTTTTTGCTAGAACGAGTGTGTTTGTTTGTGCAACCAGCCCCAATTTCGCTACTACCATCTTCAGATTTTGCTGGAACCAGCTCAATTTTTTGCTACAATGGGTTTGCTTTTGCTGGAATTAGCACCTGTTTTGCTACTACTATCTCAGTTTTGCTGGACTAGCCCCAATTTTGCTACCACCGACTTCGATTTGTGCTAGAACCAGCAATCTTTTTTGTTACCACTATCTTTTTGTTTTGCTGGAACCAACCCCGATTCCGCTCTCATCGGCTTTGATTTTTGTTGGAACTAGCAATTTTTTTGCTACATCCAGCATAATTTTTTGCTGGAACTAGTCGATTGTTGGCTACGACGGTTGGCGCAACCAAGCTACAACCAAGATGGAAAAATGCTACAACCGATGCATAAATTTGTTACAGGCGGCATTTTTAATTGCTGGAACTAGTCTAGCGTCGGCGCGACGGAGCTCTGTAGGCCGGCGAGCACGGGCGGCCGGGGCGACGTGCACAAATGCGACGTTGGCCGGCAAGCACGGGCAGCCAAGGACGAGCACCAGCAGCGATGAGCGCGTAGGAATTGCTGATCAACGCAGAGCCAGATGCCAAAGGGGAGGCGATGATGTGGAAAAATTAATGGTTGGTTGTGGCCTAATCCTACGGCTGGGCGACGCCTAGCAGTTGCCTTATCTATAGCCGCTTGCTCTGTCGTCCGATGAGCGCTCGCACCGTCGTCTGATCCTGAGTCGCGCACCGGCGCACGTCCCCTGATACAGCAGCCACATGCAAAATTTTGGGAAAATGATTGGTCCGGCAGCCGCCCGTGTCGCGCGCTTGCCAGGTTGACAACTGACATCCCTTACCTCGCTTCCTTTGCATATGGTTGAATTCCCGTTCTCACGTTCTGTATGTCATGTTGGGCAAATAAGCCACGACCATGTACTGGGCATAGTCTGACTAGTGTCTAGGCTTAGTCCGGCTAGAGTGCGTGTGTGTGCGGTGAGTGTGCTGGACGCGAGTCCGTGGCCGCATGCAATCTGTGGCAAGTGTGCGTGCGTGCATGAGTGTGTTGACGAGAGTAGAGGGAGGTTGCGTAGCAATGGGTTGCAGCCGGCCGCCTAGGACGTGTTTGTGCGCGTTGTGGGCGTGAGAGCCGGTCTTGCGGATCGTGGCCATTGGAGAGTGGAGCGCTGCGTCGTACGTGCGCATACGCGTATAAGACTCCCTCCCGTAGTTCAGCTGTGGGTGCAGTTCGTGCTGCGGGAGAAAATTTGCCGTTCGTGCGGCGGTCGTTCGAGCGTCGGGAAAACCACCACCGTATCCACTGCAGCTTCTTCTTCCTACTTTCTTCTTCAGTCTGCGAGAGACAGGAGTACAGAGAGCTCCGACGAGCGAGGGAGAAGGCCACGGCAACAACATGTCCTCCCGTTCAACGCGAACCACCATGCCGCACTGCCGCCCTTAAATACGCTATAGCGAAGTTTAAATGTCAAAATAACGCGCTATTTGTTTCGTTGGTCCGAACATACCGCCGCCATGGCTGATGTTGCCATGCATCGTCTCGGTTTTGGGAAGAGCTGGTGTTGCTGCGACGAAGGACGACGTGGATGCCATGCCGGCGGACTGCGGTGCTTCGACGACAACGCCATGGTGCGTGGGGAGTTAATTACATGGAAGTACCACAATTGGGGCATTACATGTAAATTGATTGATATCACTTTTGACAACTTATCGCCTGATTTGCATGTTTATCCCACCCTCCCGAAGTTTATCACGAACCCTCCCGCGTCGCCCTTTGACGGGGAGGGCGACCACGTCGCCGCCGCCAGAGGCCTCCTCCACCCTGCTCCTCCTCCCTTGCCACCGCCAAAGGGTGCGGCCAGGCAAAGCCTGGCCGGCGGCGGCGGCGGTGGGGCGTTCTCGTCTTCTCGCGCGGTGGCCTCGATGCGGGACGGGGCGGCCACGGCGGGATGTGGTGCTGGCGGTGGGCACAGTTTCGGCGGCGGCTCTTCGGCGTAGTTTCATCAGCGACAGAGCGTGGGCCGTGTGCCGGGCGACGCGGTGGTGGGGAAGCATGGCTGTGGGGGCGGCTCGCCTCGTCTTCGATCTAGATCGGGCGGAGTAGGTGCCTGGCAGGCCGGGCGGGCTGGAGCTGGCGCTGAC
>LR738709.1:722949487-723001641 GCA_902687465.1 Secale cereale | reverse complement strand
GGGGGGGGGGGGGGGGAGGCCCTGGAGCGGTGGTGTGGAGCGGCGCGCTTGGCCATGACGACCCGCTGTGGAGGCGAGCGACAGTGGCTTGGCGGCGCATGATGCGGGCGCGTGTGATGGAGTGCATGGTGGATCTGGCCTGGCGGCGCTCGTGGGTTATGTTGCTCCTTCGGCGGCGGCTTCGAGTGGTGCCATGGGCCTGCTTCGTCGAAGGGGATTGGAGGATGCCGGGGCGGCGGACCCGGGCCTGATGCCGCCGGGTCTTGCCGGCGGATTGGTCGTCGTGCGTGGATCTTGTTCCTACTTCGAGGATCCACGCCGAGTGGTGGTGGTTCTGCCGACGAAGCGGCTGGCAGGTCATTGAGAGCCGATGGACGTCGACCATGGGGATTGTGTGCTGTGCAGTGCTTCGAATCTGCTCGGATTCTGAGATGTGCTGGAGCTCCGGGCGAAAGTCCGGCACCGACCCAAGTCCAGCCCCGACCTTGGGTCGGTGCCAGCAACGGCGGCGCCATGGTGTCGTTCCCCTTCTTGAAGGCGTTGCCATGGAGCTCCATTGCACGACTCTCCGAGAGAAATCTCTAGCTTCGGATGGTCGAAGCGGGCGATGACGGCGGCTACGTCGTTTCCTTCTTTGAGGCATCGCCTTGGAGAGTCAACATACTGCAGTTTACACGGATCTTTTTGTCGTTGGGGACAGTGGATGTCGGGGCGGCGGCTCCGGGTGGTTTCTGATTGTGCGTCGAGATGGCGATCTCGGGAACAATGTGAGTTGCAGCTCTATGAGGTGGGGCTCTATCTCGACATTGGTTGGGTAGCATCCTTGTCCCGCTTGGGCGGTAGGGGTGTCGGCTCGGTCGATGCGCCCTAGAGGGGGCGATCTGACTTTACGTCGGGGCGGCGGCCACGGATGTGGTGCGACGTTCGTGGTCTGCGAGCGGTTGCCCTGAGCAGCGTGGGCTGCGGGCAGCTGGGTTGTGCGGCGTTGCTGCTCGAGGGGAGCGGTGGTATGTCGGGCGGCGGCCTCGGAAGGCGGTGCCGGTTGATTGCGCTAGGCATGATAGAGCGGTGGTTGTCGGGGCGGCGGCCCCGATAGAATCACTGTGGCGACCAGACTTCTGTGGCAACGATGATGGCGGGAGCGATGTCGGCGACGTGGCAATGGTTGCGATAGTCGGCCCTGCTCCGGCGTGTCCATGGTATTGACTTGGTTTGTTTGCTGCTGTGGAGTCGAAGCTGCGGCGGCGGGGCCCTGTGGTGTACGATGCCTCGCTGCAGGTGGCCCTTTCGGCGATCTTCCGTGGCGCTAGCCGTGCCTGGTTCTGTTCTTCTGAGTTCTCCGCTAGAGTTGGAGCTGCGTTGTCCTGTGTGTTTCAGTCTTTGGGAGTGGGCTTGGTCCTTGTTGTTCCGATTTTTGCCCGGTTTTCCGTAATTAACCGAGCAAGCAATTCTCTTCTGTTTAATTAATAGATGAGGCAGTCTTTGCCTCCGTTTGAAAAAAAAAACTTTTGGCAACTTTTGGTACTTCACATGTTTTATGTGATGATATGTAAAAATTAGCAAAAGTGGTATTAATCTGCATGTAATGACCCAATTATATAATACTTATGTGCAATTAACTCTGCATGGGGATATGCATCAAGGAGAATTATTGGAGACTGCTTGCTGCTTTGTGAGCCACTCGGACGGTAAAGCGAACCACGCTGCGAACTGGATGCGTGCAGGAAGGATGACCCAAGAGGATTCAATCCAAGGATCACGAGCGAACGCATCTAGTGGCTGGCGAGGCGCCGAGGCGGCTGTTATTTTAGGTAAAGCTACTATATGTAAAAACTGGTCTGGGGTGATTTGATTGGAAGGGAAAATAGCCCCGGCCCCACCTCATGAAAATAAGGGGGGTAGAGAAGTAGATTTATAGGAAGTTTACAAGTAAGTTTAGCTAGATGGGTACTCCCTCCGTCCGGAAATACTTGTCGTCGAAATACATAAAAATAAATGTATCTAGAACTAGAATACATCTAGATACATTCATTTATTTGACAAGTATTTTCGGAAGAAGGGAATACGTAGGTGTAGGATTATTGTTTTTTCCAGCAACAATCAGATTGCGGGGCGCCTAGCGGACACCTTTATCTAAGGTCAGCTTCTTCTAGCTTTTATCCGATTGGGTTGCACGTGTTAAAAATATGGGAATGGCTAAGGGGTAGTCGATTGAAATTTCATCTTGGTTAAGTCGAATCGATATGAAGCGTTCGATCAGAAACTAACGCACCGGATTATCTCTTCCACCTCGAATCAATTCTTCCTGAAAACAGCTGTTCCCTGGTATTCTTCTTGCTCCTCCCGCCCTGCTGCCGATGCCTGCGGCCGGCGGCGCTCCCGCGCCAGCCTCGCCCCGCCCTCCCCGAACCTCTTCCCACCGCCGTGCATGTCGGTGCCCCCGGCCATCCCTCTAGCCCCATCCGTGTCCATTTTTATTATTCGGCGAAGCCCCACCACCCCACCCTGAACCCTAAGATAGATAATGGGATGATGATGGCGAGCCCCTTCTCTCCGGCGAGGCCCTTCCTTCTTCTTCCTTCATCCAAAATCTACTGACCCGAATTCGAAATTCAGTTGACTAACATGTTGCTAAATAGTAAAAATATATGACCCTTGCGGTTATAGGGGATAATCTCGACTCTTTTTTCCTCACGTGTGCAGTTCCGGGATTATAGCAACTATCACGACGGTTACCTGGAATGATTCCCTGGAAGGACGCCTCCACAAACCGCCACGTCTCTCATAGAAAACCATTCCGACAATACAGTGGTGGAGCCAGGATTGGCTGACGCCCCAGGTGAGAAACAAGGGGCTAAAAACTGGAAAAAAATTCTATGAGACCAGGTCTCATAGATTAGCAGGTGAGACCCACTCTGATGGATGACACGTGGCATTTACAAATCACAAAGCACCTCCCCCATCCCCACCTGAAATCAGGGGGGGAGAGATTAGATGCTTTGTGATTCGTGAATGCCACGTGTCATCCATCAGAATGGGTCTCACGTGCATTATATGAGACCTGGTCTCATATAATTTTTTTCCCTAAAAACTACCCCAGAAAGACTCCAGATTCAAGCTCCAGTTGTTTCTCGCCGTGCACACACGCCTAGTCAAAGTGGCATATTTCAACCAAAACAACGGACGGATGGCACTATTGCATGGCTGGCTGCCTGTATGGCACACGCGGTTTCTGATCGAACTTCTGCACCTCGTCATTTTCAAGCAGCGATGAGCATACCTCACCGGAGAGTTGCTATGGAACAAGAATTTTTTGCACTGCAGAAAAATAAGACCTGGACACTTGTTCCTCCTCTCTCAGGGGTCAATATAGTTGACTCCAAGTGTGTCTTTAAAGTCAAGAAGCATGCTGATGGGTCTGTTGAACGCTATAAAGCACGTCTAGTTGCGAAAGGATTTAAACGATGTTATGTTCCTGATAACGAAGACACTTTTAGTCATGTCATCAAGCCTACCACCATTCGACTTCTCTCATTGGAAGTTACTCGGGGTTGATCTGAAGTTTACATGCGGCAACCTCCTGGTTTGGTTGACCCTGATCGGTCTCAACATCTTTGTCGGCTAATCAAGGCGTTTTATGGTCTCAAACAGGCCCCCGTGCTTGGCATTCCCACCATGGTTCTTCTGTTCGGTCACAGGGCTTTGTTCCATCCACGACAGACACGTCTCTATTTCTTCTACAGCGCCCTGAGGTCACAATGTATCTTTTGGTTTATGTGGATTATATTATTCTTATCAGTTCATCATCTGCTGCTGCTGATCGACCGATCCTTAGTCTTCGACATGACTTTGCTATTAAGGATCTTGGGCTGCTTCACTATTTTCCGGGTTTGGAAGTTACACATACTACTGCTGGTCTCTCGCTTACTCAGAAGAAATATTCCTTGGACCTTCTTCGACGTGCTGGAACGCTGAAGTGTAAGCCTGTATCTACACCCATGTATGTGACGTAGAAGCTTTCTGCTCACACTAGTGTGCTTCTTGCTCCCGAGGATGCTACTAAGTATCGCAGTATGGTTGGTGGTCTACAGTACCTCACTATCACTCGACCAGCCATTTCCTTTGCGGTTAAACGTGTCTGCTAGTATCTTCATGCACCTCACGATACCCAGCGGTCGGCAGTTAAACACATCCTACGTTATGTTCATCTTACTGCTGCGTTCGGACTACATCTTCAGTCTGTTTCGTCTATGTTGTTGTCTGCCTTTTTTGATGTGGACTGGGCAGGAAGTCTGGATGATCGGCAATCCAGGGGGAAGGCTGAGTTTCTTGATTCAAATTTGATTACCTGGAATGCTCATAAGCAAGCCACCGTTTCTCGAAGCAGTACAGAAGCAGAGCACAAGGCAGTTCCAAATGGTACTGCTGACCTCATTTGGGTACAATCCATGCTGCGAGAATTGGGTATCTCTCAAGACAGACCTCTGGTTCTTTGGTGTGATAATATTGGAGCCACCTATCTCTCATCTAATCTTGTCTTTGATGCCAGGACGAAGCATATCGAAGTTGACTTTCACTTTGTGAGAGAACGCATGGAACAAAAAATATTACAGATCAAGTTCATCTCGTCTAAAGATCAACTTGCGGATGTCTTTACGAAGCCACTGCCACTCTGTTGTTCCAAGTCTGTAGGCGCAATCTCAACCTTCTTGACACCGGCTAAGATTGAGAGAGAGAGTGTTAGACCTAGTATTGTATACGATTAGGACTTACCATAATGTTTATACCTTGTATGTGTATTGACCCTCTGCATATATAAAAAGATACGCCGCACCTTTCATATGTGCGAGTACCTCAACTACAGATCTCTACTCCTAATGGAGCAGTTGGTAGTCTTTGTTCCAGGTTTTTTTTCGTCCCACCTCCCACTTCGCCTGGTTATATTTCGCCTGGTTTATTTTCGTCCGGTTTATTTTCGTCTCGCATCCCACCACCATATCTCCTCACGTTGATTTTTTTACCCTCACAATAAAAAATTTCCTAACATTTCCAAAGTTTCCTAACTAGACACGTTATAAACGGCAGGAACTGATAGCACATTACCAATCAATAAAATTTAGTTTCATGACGATCAATTCCAAATCCTAATTTGCCTAATGCACCGATCTTTGCCTTTTCTAACAGATTGTTTGGATAAGGAGGATTAGCTACGGATATATCTCTACTTATAAAAGATGAGTCCGTACATCGTTGGTTGGTACCCCTGGCTAGCCGATCGAAGGAATGCATCACCCCTACCGATTTCTTTCCAAAAGAGTCCACTTCCTGTTTCCAATCGAAGGAAACAAATTTCTTGCACTCTTCCGTTTCTGGTTTTCTAGCGTGGTTTTCTTTCCTACCAAATACAACATTCTCTGTCTACGCCCCCTCTCTGTTCTTCCACCTATCACTCCAACTGTTGTTCATGGGGAGGACACTCCCGTGTGCGTCAGGTGGTCGACTGAGGTCTCCCTCTACAAGATCTGCCGACAATTCAATGCACGAAGAAATTTTCTCACTTCAATCGAGCTATATAGCCCTTGCGAAGGATTACTGATGACGAGGAATGAGGTGTAATCGGCTGCTCACTCTTCCTCTGGCATCCGTCCGTTTGAGGGACATCAAAATTTGTTTATTGTGCCCTATTGTATCAGGTTTCATCCGGATCCCCTCATCTCAACACTCTTATTGTGTAGCTCCTTTACCGCCACAATATATATTAGTTAATTATAAGCTGTCGATTATTTTTGTGAGACAATGTTACTTTCCAAATATTGATGTTCCAGGTATATCTAATTGACAATTGTACTATGCATTATGACGTTGTCTTTTTGGATTCTGGTGAAAGTTTTGTTTTGGCACTTTCAGGATAAAGTGCTTTGTTTAAACCATGTTTATTTTGATTACAGTTTATCCAAAATATTACAGGTTTAAACCATGTTGAGATATTCCAAGTTATCCAGAAGACATGGTAGTACAATAGGGGATCGACACATGGCTCACATGGTATGAGACTTCGCATTTTTTTTAGGGCATGTTCATCTTTATCTTTTTTGGATTCAGACAAAAAGAAAAAGAAATATTGGCATTCAACCGTCTGGGGTCATCAATTTGTCCGATGTAAGATTGTTTATTCTAAGTGGTTGTTCACCATTTTTTGTACATATTGATTCTCAAGTCACAGCAGGTAATCCCAGGTTATTATGATATTTTTCATTTATATTAGGTTGCAGTTTACATGAATAAGATTATTCACTTTGAAGTTATTTGGAAGAAGTATGCAAATAACACGTTCTTTTATCAAGATCACACAATCTGCATCCAAAAACTGCTGCATCAAGTCTAATTTCTGTATCTGACATAAGATATTACACTGGAATATACCTTTAATAAAAATTACACTCAAGCAACTACTAACTTCTAACTGGTCCCTATTGCCATCTCTCATATGTAAAAGTACACATATTTCTCTCATCACAATTTTTGCAATTGAATAAGAATGTGTCATCTACTTTGTTAAAGATTTCGTAGAAATATGCTATTTTTCTTCAACTGCGGTTTCTCAACTAGACATATTTATAGTTTTATGGTGTTTGCGCACGACTTTGCTCCATAACTAAGTTCATACGTTTTTAGTCATTTCATATCCGTTGTTTTTCCAGTGAGTTGACAAATGGAAGGCCTTCTCGACCCTATAGCCATTCACAGTAAATAGAAGGGGCCCTGAATGGAATGATGAATTTGAAATAGAATAGGGAATTTGTTTGTATGCTCAATAGAAACGTTAATTGTATGTATAAGTTCAGAAGCTTTCGCAATGTACCCACTGTTTTTATGCTTTCTTCTCCTTGCCTCCTCTCTCATTTGTAATATATCGTCTTTTTAAGCAGTTTGGCATGCTAATGTACCGTGACATAGTTCATTTTTTTTTGCTATGGACCATTAAGAAAAGTCACAGCATGCTCCCGCAGCAACGCGCGGGGTATTTTCTAGTAAAACCTAAACCTTGCAGGCACACATCAATAAAGTGTAGATTGAAAGAGGAAGTTAGAAATCATGTTCACATCATTTGAGCTTGAACCAATTGGCATAAAAATGTATGAATTGACTGAGTTCTCTTCCTCTTTTATGTCTACACACAGATAATTGGACCATACAAGAATTTCTAATTAGTTTTTAATGTCTATGTTTCTACAAGTAGATTCTAAGACACATACGAATAACCTAATAATGAAAATAAACTAACGTTTTGTTGATCGTTTGGTCGCTCATCCGTGCACCGTGTTAGTGCGGCCGGTCAGAATGCTCCTGCGGTCTGCGGATCGACACGACGGGGAGTCGCGCCGTCGGGGACGGTCGGCGGATGGAGAGATTCGATGGAGAGGATGGACGATCTATTAGGCGGGCGGCGGCAGCGAAGTTTTTTCAATGGCAGAACTGAGGAACGACGAACGAGCAGATTGTGGAAACGAAACGGCCGTGCGTACGTAGTGGACTCGCTCGTGGTCATGCGTATTGCTTCCAGACTCCTTGTCTTCCATGTGGGCTTAGACCTCAGAGTTATATATTTTTTTCAAAATATACAAGTTTTATTTTGACCAAAACTTCTTGATTTTCTATGAACATTGAAAAAAAAAATGAAAAACCAATTGTCCGAAACCAGTGGTTGAGGCCTATAGAAGGACCGCAAAAGGAGCCATCGTCTTGTTTCCTCTCTTCTCTCTCTCTCGTCTCGATTTTGCGCCGGTGGCCGAAGCTATCCATCTCCATGGCGGCGACCGCGCTCCGGATCGGCGGCCGCGCCCTCCGGCCATCGCTGGCGGCGCAGCAGAAGCATCCCGCCACCTATCGCCTCTTTCACAGCACGGTATTTTCGCCCCTTGTTTGCTCCCATCGTACGAACCCTAACCCTAACCCTAGTAAAGATGATTCTCCCCTGCTGGCCTGTGAATGCCGGTGACACTGTTCTATCCTGGAAGGATGCTTGGGATCAAGATGGCTTGCTGATGGACCAATATGAGCACCTCTTCTCTTTTGCTCTTCAGGAGTATCTTTTGCTGATGAGGCTGAGCTATGCTGCTACTGCCTGGCCCCATAAATTGTTCAAACTCCTTTGATGCTGTGAAACTGGAAATCCTTTGATGCTGTGACTCCTACTCCCTCCGTTCCGAAATATAAGTCCTTGGGGGAGTGTAAACTGAACTCCCCCGACGACTTATATTCCAGAACAGAGGTAATGCATTGGAAGGGTGGGCTGCTATGCTTAAGGAGGATTTAAATCAACTTAAGCTCAGAGTCTTCCCTGATCTATCTGACTTCCTAACCTCTTCTGTAAATTCCAGTGTACTCTGCATGTTTAATTAGCAACCTAGCGCTTCCTTGCCGTTTACCAAATGCTACAATCTGAATCTGAAAGAAGGGTTCAGAATTCGCTTGATATGCTGCTGGTCTTAATTTTCTTGCATGCTTGACTGAATTAAGCTGGGTGCTAGTGCTGCCAGACTCAAGTGCTGAATGACATAAGCATTGCATTGTTTGCCAATTGATTGATTGCATGCCTCTTGGAATCTTTTGAGTGCTACTGCTGTCATAAAACATGTATACCTGCTCTACTTCTGAGATGAACTTCGATATTGATCTGTTCCTGAGTTTGGTGTTAATGTGGTTTCTCCCTGTCTTGCTCTGTCCATAACAATGCAGAAGGAGGCCGCAACTCATTCGGCTGAGATCCAGCAGGTCAAAGAGGAGCTCTACCGGATGATGTCCGAAAACAGGGACAAGATAGGAAACCAGAAGGGCCTGATCAAGCACCTCTCATTCCATGTGGAGCCTAAACCTGAGGACCCCGTCTGGTACGATGTTGAGCCCGGTATTGTTCTATATATATGCCTGTTACAGTCTTGGTTTACAATTACAAGGGCTCTAATCTCACTTGAACTGCCCTGCAGGCGCTTCTATCGCAGGGCAAAATGGTACCATTTAGTCATGATGTATAGCCCAGCATTCCTTTATGGGTGGATGTCTATGTTGGATGTGCCTGATGGCAAGAAGGAGTTGACGCCAGCTCGAGAAGAATGATTTTAACAAGAGGATGGCCGCGTTGGTGCCCAATGTAGAAGTTTGAGGACAGCTAGTTGCATTGTGACTAACCCCAGCACTTTATGTAGTTGGCACTGCTCTATTTGTACACCGTGGCTTTGTTAGACTAAATTATCTGTCGTTGTAAGGCTGAACTAGCTGTGATGCTTGGTGAAAAGTGCTATCTTAAAAGTTAAGACTGAGTTATCAGTTAGAATGTTGGCTCAAGTGGTATAGTATTATGTTGATGTTATTTGGGTCTCCCTTGGCAAGTTGGTTTGTCGGTCGGTTGTTTGTTTGTTTAAGGATGTGGGAGCTATTTGCTCACACTGTATTTCGTTTGTCTTATGCATAGCTGAAAACGTGCTTGTGTGGAAAGGCTTTAGCATCCTTTTGGTTACTCTGCTGTGTTCTGTAACAGTATGACATGATTGCTCTCTAACTCCCCCAGTGTGTCAAGATAATTCGGTTTCCTTGACTTAGCAGTACAGTTTCATGTACGAGAGCATCACTGTGGAAGCATCTTCAGGAGTGCAATGACAATCAAAACTGGGAGGTTGTTTCGTCTCCATGTCTTCAAAATAATACTCTTAATCTTCTAGTACTACTGCATTTTCAGGCCTTGGATATTTTAACTGTCAGCTGGGAGATGAGGTGAGGTCTGACATAGTGAAAGTATGATACTGAATCTCAAATATCCTTCACGGTTTAAATTTGCATAGCCCTCTGTAAATTTGGCTTGCAGTGATAGAGAATGGAGAGAACCGGAGTGTGGATATCGCGACAGATAACTTCATACAGAAAGCACCACGGGGGTATTTTTCAGAGGCGACTTTTAACAATAGTATTAGTGTATGAAGAAAAGGACTATGCTGAAGATATAATTTACTGAATCCTAGAGTATTGTGTAATGCCTCGATAAATATCTTGGTATACTGTTTGATGCCTTGGTAAATAAACGAAGTGGTTCACTGCAGTTTAGCACTATGTTCAGAGGGCAAGAATGAACTAGAAAATGAAGAAAAATTCTCACAAACTAGTGGTCCAAATCGGCTGGAACTTCCCCAGATCTTTGTTGGGCACATATACGATTTTCTAGATATTTTTGAAATGTTGAAGTTTGAAGAAATTTTTTAATTTGCCAACTAAAAAAGGCACTTTCTAGCAACTTGTTCCGGCTGAAACTTTCCAGATTCATTAATAGTTACATGTATGATCACACCACAAACTTTGATGCAAAATATATTTATACACCAACCCAAAAAGATACATGGGATGCAGACAAGATCACTAGCACCCAAACTCGCAGTGGCCACTTTCATAGTTTGGACATCATTCCAACAAGTTTCTGCTGTATACACAGAAGGATTGGTTTGGTATCTAAATGACTGAAACACACGAATATAGTTTGAAAACAAGAAAAAACTACTTTGTCCCTTGTAAATTAACCCTTGTAAACAAAAAATGATAAACAATTTTATTCAATCTTGACGCCTTATTCCATCATTATCCAGCTCGAAGGTTTGATAGAACCTGCAATGAAGATTGAATCGCCAAAGATGTTCTATGAACACATGTTTCAGGTAATTAATCATCAGCATAATAAAAAAACACTTTAGTCTTTTTTTGCAAGCTCGCATGTTATGGCCTGGGTTGCGGCAAAGACTGCAGATATGTTTGCCTTTCTCGTTGAATGATTTTGCTCTACCATTAGGCGGACCATCGGGGTTCCCCTGAGGTTGATCTTTAGTGCTGTGCTTAGGTGCACCTTTCGTGGAATGTTAGGTACCAAATCTCGATCTAGTATTAGCCCACACACACAGTCGCTTTACAGGATTACACTCTGTCTTGGAAAGGAAGAAGAAGAAGCAGAAAGTAAAGGGGAGCCGTGCTGTTTGCCTGATCCCAATGGATGCCATTCCTCTCGCATTCTCTCCCTTAAGTAGATCCGACCCACTCCGGGCCAACGAACCTCCTGTTGGCGTGCTTGATCCTGGCTGGCCTGGAGATGACACGGCCTTCGCCCTGGTTGGTCCACTTGGCTCTTCGGTGCTGACGTAGCGGGAGCCGCCGCCATTGTAGAATCGTCGCTGCTTGTAGGTAGGCTGGTTGTAGGTAAGCCGGTAATTGAGGGAAGCGGTTTCGAACGGACACGACATCCTCCCAGGTTGCATCAATCACGTCTGGGTCGGACCAATAAACCAGAAGCTGTTCCCGGTGCCCCGACGATGTCTGCCTCCACCTGTTGTTTAGAATTTCCACTGGGACTAGAGCGCCATCAGTTGGTATATGGGCAGTTCTGAAGAAACCACTGTAACAGGGGCTACCACTTGCTTTCTCTGGGAGACATGGAAAACAGGGTGTATCTTTGAGTCAGGTGGAAGGCTGACCTTGTACGCAACCGGATTGATAGCTCGCCTGATTGGGAATGGTCCAAAATATCTGAAGACCAGCTTTTCTACTCCCGGGTGTAGGTACACCTGAGTTGAAAAAAAAAAAAGAAAATCATGATCAAACAATGTCTAAAAAATCTGAAATTTTGGGACATGAAACTTCATCAAATGTTCAAGTTTTTTGCAAAAATTCAGCGAAAATAAATAAATCAGAGGAGCTCTCAGCAAAAAAAAAAAAATCAATGTTCTAAGTTTGCGCACTGTTTGAGCATTGATTTCTTTTATTGTGAGAGCTCCTCGGTTGTTGTTTTTAGCTGAAACTTTGCAAACAGTTCAAACACTTGATGAAGCTTGTTGTCTCAAAGTTTCAGATTTTTTTGACCTTGTTTTATCACATTTTTTTAAGTTTTGCAAACTCGGGTGTACCTACATTCGAGAGTAGCCACAACTTCCCCATATCTGAAGGTCAGTTTGTGATTTGCTCTTCTTGCCACAGATGTCTGAATGTATGGCTGCAGTTTTGATGTAAACAACATCGCCTGTTTGGAATGAACGGTCAGTCCGCTTCTTACCAGCTTGCACTTTCATAATTTGTCGGGCACGGTGGAGATGTTGTTTCAGGACGAGCGATGTTGTTTCATCACTTGGCGCTCCTCGAGCCATTCTTTTAAGGCTGGTAATTTGCAAGCAAACTCCGCTTCAATTACCCAGTGCCACGGTTCATGACCATACAAAGCTTGAAAAGGAGTCATGTCCAGAGCGGAAAGATAGCTGGAGTTGTACTAAATTCTGCCAGCGAAAGAAATTAGCTCCAGTGGTGTGGACAGGCATGGATGAAACAACGCAGAAATATCTCCAAACACTGGTTGACATGCACTAATTACCCATCTGTTTGTGTATGATAAGCAGTGGCGAAGCTAGCAACGAGTTACGCCTATGGCTGAGCTAGCATGAATGACAAGTTCTTGAAATTTTCTGTACTTTGTAGAAGGGAATTACAAAGGATTTTGGTACTAGGCCTAGGGCTATAGCCCTAGTTGCCCTAGGCTTGTATCCGCCATTGATGATAAGGGGTGTTCATGTTGAGCTCAGAGCCAATTATACGGAACAGTTCCTGCCAGAACTTGCTAGTGAACACTGGGTCTCGATCGGAGATGATGACTTTGGGCAGACCATGTAGTTCGTAAACGTTGTCCCGATAAACTCTAGCAACTTTAGCAGTTGTGAATGGGTTGTTCAATGGACGGAAGTGCACATACTGTCTAAATTTGTCCACATCTACCAGTTAGCCTTGCCTGATTGAGGGAGACCATCGATAAAGTCCATTGTGACAACTTGCCAAGCTCCTTCAGGCAGTGGAATTGGTTCCAGTAAGGCGGGATACTTGACAGGCTCAGGCTTGGCTTGCTGGCATACGGTGCATGTGTTCACGTAGTTCTTGATATACTCTTTCATCTTTGGCCACACAAACAGACGCCGGAGGTGACGGTAGGTCAATGGAAATCCGGAATGCCCCCCCCCCCCCTATTGTACTCCCTCCGGTCCTTTTTAGTTCGCATATAAGATTTGTCTGAAATCAAACCTCGTAAAGTTTGACCAACTTTATAGAAAAAAATATGAACATTCACAATGTGAAATCATTATCATTAGATGCATCATGACTTAAATTTTCATGTTGTATAACTTTAGGGTATGTTTGATTTGTGCCCCATCTTGCCCTACCAATTTTTTGGCATGGTCAAAATTTTGGCAACTTGTTGTTGTTTGGATCATAGCCGTTGTATCTTCCAAATTTTTGGCAAAATAGACTTCTGTTTGGTTTGTGACTGGGGTATAATGATTATGTTGGTTCTAGAAAATATTTAAACGGATGGATTATACATCATTGCAGATCTGTATATTGATCAAAAGTTAACGGTTAGAAGGAGTCAACCTGAAAAAAAAAATCAGCAAAACAATGAACGGGGTTCTTGCACTTTGGAACCGATAATCATGTGCAACACCCATGAATTGCTAATCCCATGCAGCAATACACGCGCCTGATAATCAGCTGAGTTGTTACAGGAAATAAAAATCAAATATCATACTGGATGCACTACCCAGACCCACGGAGAAACAGCGAAGCAACGTCGCCAAATTTTTGGCGACCTTTCCTGCGCCCTTGTTTCGCCCGCGCGTAACACGGAGGGGC
This sequence comes from Secale cereale, assembly GCA_902687465.1. Lineage (NCBI taxonomy): Eukaryota > Viridiplantae > Streptophyta > Magnoliopsida > Poales > Poaceae > Secale > Secale cereale. Next base: position 722,987,940 of record LR738709.1, on the reverse strand, counting down.
TTGGGGCGAGCCGGGCGAGCCAATTTTTCGGCTGCGATCCAAACAACTGCCAAATAACGTTGGCTCGCCAATTTTTTGGTATGGCTAGCGTTGGTAGGTATCCAAACAGCCCCTTAGCCTATATAGATGCTGAGATTATTTTATATAAATATGGTCAAACTTTACGAAGTTTGATTTCAGATAATTCTTACATGCAGATTAAAAATGACCAGAGGGTGTACTGTCATGAAATACTTTGAGCACGCACTGCTAAAGTGCACTGGAGCCTCCTAGCCACAACCTGTAAGGCACAGACGGTGGAGTGGCCGCAGATGAAGAGGTGGGTGGCGCGTGGCAGAGCAATCGACAGGAGTCTTCTCGAGATAGATTTTTTTAAAGGCAAATCGAGAGAGGTAGAGGGACACGTGTAGAGAATTGAAAGGGTAGAGACTATCTGATGCTACCAAGATTTAGATGATACCATGATACATCCTCTTAGGAGCCGTTGGATCCCAGATCTAACGGCTACCGGGAGTTCTTGAACATTTTGTAGAAAAGTCATTCGAGACTCTCAAAATAGATTCTCTGATGCCGTTGGATCTGAGATCCAACTATCCAAAATCCTGTATCACGGTAGCATATGAAGTCTGGTAGCACCTGAAACTTTCCCAAGGGTAGAGACTATCTGATGCTACCAAGATTTAGATGATACCATGATACATCCTCTTAGGAGCCGTTGGATATCAGATCTAACAGCTACCGGGAGTTCTTGAACATTTTGTAGAAAAGTCATTCGAGAGTCTCAAAATTATGCTCAGGTAAAATAGATTCTCTGATGCCGTTGGATCTAAGATCCAACTATCCAAAATCCCGTATCACGGTAGCATATAAAGTCTGGTAGCACCTGAAACTTTCCCAGAGACCAGGACCAGCCAGGAACTGCTGCGGCAGAAAAATTCCTAGCTCCACCCCGAAACGCGAACAACATGTCGAGAAAAATCGAGGAGGCGCAGCTAGGTACACACACAATCCTACCCGGCCAGGTAGGAAACAAATGCATGTGGCAGCCATAGATAGGTCACTCCTTTCTACCAAAACAAGTGGAGAAACATGGTAAATGAAACCTCGTTAGAAATAGGAGTTTGGGTATTCAATGGCCCGACAGGGGGAGGCCATGGGACGCATTTGTCACTGGGCACTAGCAGATAAGATTCTAGGGTATTGTGAAACAACACAGCAAAAATAACCTACGGCTTTCATTCATTCATGCAATCTACTAGGATAGATAGAGATACGTTAACATATCATGTCACACAATATGACAACCATATCATAGTGCTAGCTAGCCAAACTACAAGTCATCATAATTTAACTGAAACACAAGCTGATGGAGCCATCTTTGGTTCTCAATTTTCAATCTTGACTTCCCTGGTTTTCGTCATTAACAGTTTGGCCTTTCACCCCAGTGCCGACCCTGGCTCTAACCACAACAGCAGTAACCAAAGCGAAGATTGTCGCGTGTGCAGCTGCATCCAGCAAAGCGTTAGCCCTTGTAGCGAACCGCATGCAGGTCCTACAGATCAAAATAGAAAACAACAATTCCTGTCAAACAAACAGAAATTTAAGGAATAATAGACCAAATGATTTTGTATCTGCATGCATCTTGTTTCATTGTCGGATATTTTACGTACCTAAGGGTGGCCTGTGGTTTTGGAACGACTTTCCGCAGAGAACGATATTGGAGTGCTAGTGGAAGCGTACTGTCATGGTTACCAAGAGTCTCACAATTCTTGTCTGCCTTAGATACCAAGTTTCGTAGCTCGTCTCTCTTCTGCTGCATCTCGCGCGACTTCTGCTGGATCTCGTGCGTAATGTCTGTAGGAGCATGCTGGATTGACACACGTAGATAATGATCAACGTACTTTGTATCATGGAGCATTAAGTAATCGCTGATTGTGACGGGTAAATAGTTTAAGAAGAATATTGTCTTGTATGTCAATTAAGTAGGGCTTGATATATACAAAATGCAACATACATGCATATGTAACATCTAATAACAAGACCATACTTAATGTATATATAGAACAGATAGATGGAGCCAATATATAATATAGGTTCGGTTTGGTTGCTAATTAAATAAGGGCCATATTACATTAAATAGGTTCCAGGTTAAACAAGTTCTTCCTCCTTCCCAATTTTTTTTCTTAATTTGTCTGAATACAGATGTATCTAATCATTTTTTAGTGTTAGAAACATCCGAATTTCTAGGGTCTGTCTATGTCACATCTAGATGTGAGATAATGTCACATCTAACTCCCTCACCCATAAAATTCTTAGGAGACTTAAAAAAAAATCAAGGGTGAGTGTGTTAGATGTGAGATATTATCTCACATCTAGATGTGAAATAGCAAACCTGATAAATCTAAGACAAATTTTTTGGGACGAAAGTAATATGATGGTAGGTAATTTTGCTCTATCAGCAAAAACATTCAAACTTGTCTCCATCCAAATAGAAAGGAGAAGAAAAATCATCTTAACACATGCAAGTTGCTGTTTCCATTGCGCGGAATTGGATTATCGCTCCATGACGTGATCTTTGATGACGTGAGAAAAATCACGAGGTAAAAGATGTCAGTTTTGGTAGAGATACCTCACGGGTGTGCACGAGCCTGCTTGGCGAGAATCTCTCCTCCGCATGCGTTCGCTGGAGCAGGGAGCCACAGCCACGGCCGAGCCTCCTCGCCGCGGATCGAAGCGCCGCCGACATGGATCTTCGCCGGTCTGCAAGCAATTACTTAGGGATTTGGTCACCACCGCCGGACGCTCCTCGCAAGCGATACTATCGATCTGGAAATTTCCTAGATTTTGGTGAGCGTACCTCCTCCTTATAGGATTCTTCTTCTCGCTTCGCCCAGATCCAGAGCGACTCGGACAAGTTTACTTTCCCCTTCCCCTTCCACGAATCCTATCCGGTTTCTATACAAAAAAGGGGATTCTCCTTGATAATAAGGCTGGTGCCAACGCACCGCCCCACTATCGCCCCGCCACGTCAGCTTTTACCCTCACTCTCACCCCACTCTCACCCCACTCTCACATCACGGTGCCAGTGCACGGGCTGTAGTGGCAGACTACCGCCACGTCATCTTCTCTCTCCTCAGATTTAGTTATTTCACTCGCATTTCTTTAGACATTCAAAATAATGTAAGAAAATAATTTTATTCAACTACAAATTGTACTGATTACATAATAAATAAAAAAATTACATAATAAATAAAAAAATTACATAAAAAATTAAAAAAATTACATAATCTAGGCATGAAATTAAAAAATTACATAAAAAATTAAAAAAATTACATAAAAATTAAAAAAATTAAAAAAATTACATAAAAAATCCCTCTCGCCCCGACCCGCCAGCGCACCGCCTCGCTCTCGCCCCCCTCTCGCCCCCCTCTCGGCGCCAGCGCGGGCGGCAGCCGGGCGGTAGCGGGCGCTACCGCCGGGCGGTGGATCCACCGCCCCGCGCTGCCGTCTCGCCTCCCTACCGCCCCGCTCTCGCCTCCCGGTGGGCGGTACCGCCCGCGCTGCCGCCCGCGTTGGCACCAGCCTAAGGTTGGGCCCTTCATAGGATTTCTAAAAAAGGGCCGGTCCAAATAATAGTCTACCCCTGACTAGTTTTTTTTTTTAATTCTTCTTGGGGTTATTTTTCTCGGGCGGTATCCTCTTTCTTGTTTTCTCGCCGGGTTTTCTATTGCCAACGCTAGGCGCCGGCGGACCGAACCGATTTTCGGTCGGTCGCCTAGGAGCCGCTGGATTGGGGCAAAATAGTTGTATGATTTCGTCATTTCTCCTTTCACACGGCGTGGCCCCGCGTAAGAGAGACAATGCCTTAGATAGTCAGATAGAGTCATATCCAGTGATAGAAGCTTGTGTGCGAGAGAGACAGAGGAGATGTAGAGAGAGTGTGTGTTTTATCTACAGCGAGAGAGATAATGGGTGCATTTGTATATCTGGAGTGAGAGAGATACCTAGGGAGATGTAAACTTCAGAACACTTGGTCGTATCTCTCACTCAGGTAACGCTTGGCTGTGGGCTGTGGCACAAGCATTACAGACATGTCCTAGCGAGCCTTGGCTATGGCACAAGTTTTAGTTGAGATACCTCATGAGGTGTGGACGAGCCTGCTTGGCGAGAAGAGCCCCTCCGTCTGCGTTCGCTGGAGCAGGGAGCTACGGCCGAGCCTCCTCGCCACGGATCGAAGCGCCGCCGACATGGATCTTCGCAGGCCTGCAAGCAATTACTCCCGCCATCCTGTAATATAAGAACGCTTCTCAAGCTGGTTAGGGATTTGGTCGCCACCGCGGGCCGCTCCTCACCACCTGTACTATCGATTGGGTTTCAGTCTGTGGAAAATTCGTAGATTTTGGTGAGCATTCCTCCACCTTGTAGGGTTTCAGTCGGTGTAGCCTGCTCAAAGGGAAAAACAACCTCATCAAAGTAAACATGCCGCGAGACGAACACACAACGAGAAACCAGGTCATAGCAGCGAAATCCTTTGGTGTTTGGTTGATAGCCGAGAAAGACACAAGCGAGAGACCGAGGCGCAAGCTTATGTGGGGCTATGGCGGTGATGTTGGGGTAACACAAAAAACCAAAGACATGAAGATCGTCATAGGATGGAGGAGACCCGAACAGAAGATGGTGAGGTGTATAGCTCCATCGTGGTTTGCATGGCCGGATGTTGAGAAGGAGAGTGGTGGTGGCAAGAGCATCGGGTCAAAACAGGGCGGGCATGTGTGCATGGAAAAGCAGCGCACGAACACTCTCATTGAGGGTGCGAAGAACACGCTCGGCACGACCGTTTTGTTGGGAGGTGTATGGACATGTAAGGCGGAAAACAGTGCCATGAGTGGAGAGAAGATGTCGTATGGCGAGATTATCAAATTCTTTTCCGTTATCCATTTGAAGGTGAGCAATGGTGCGATGAAAGTGAGTGTGGACGTAAGCGTAAAAAGAGTTGAGGGTGGAAGCGACGTCGGATTTACGGCGTAGCGGAAAAGTCCAAGTGAAGTGAGAAAAATCATCTAAAATCACAAGATAATATGATAAGCCCGAATTACTAGGCACTGGAGATGTCCAAACATCACAATGAATACCATCAAAAGGAAAAGTGGCTATTGATGTAGACGAAGGAAACGGCAAACGAATGTGTTTTCCTATGCGGCAAGCATGACAGGTATGAGCCGCCGATTTATATTACACGAAAAAGAAAAGGTGCTCAAAATTTTGCGAAGAGCGTCGGCGCCGGGAAGACCAAGTCGAGCGTTTCAAAGCTAGACATCGGCATGAAGCGCAACCAGGCCGCCACTCCACTAGCGGAGCTACCCAAAATCTGCTGGGCGGGCCAGAGGGAACAAGGCCAAAGGAAATCACAAAATAATTACTCTCAAAGCCCAGCTTCCTGTGGCAAATTTGACTATTTTGACCTGTTGCTGCAATCAATTCACAGAATGAACTGCCCGTGAAACTATTTCACAGCCATAACCTTTTTGTGTAGCGCCCGCCACGACGGCGCCACACTACACTGTGCAACGCCTAGCTCGGGGGCGCTACACGCCTTGCCAGCGTCGCACTCCAAACTGCCTAAAAATTACTAAGTCAGTGTGCAACGCCTGAGAGCTAGGCGCCACACTATACAGTGTAGCGCCTAGCTCCTAGGCGTTGCACTAGTGGTTGCACTACAAAATGAAGCAACCACTAGTGCAACGCCTAGGAGCTAGGCGCTACACTGTATAGTGTGGCGCCTAGCTCTCAGGCGTTGCACACTGACTTAGTAATTTTTCGGATCACCCGGGTGCGACGCTGGCTAGGCGTGCAACGCCCCCGAGCTAGGCGCTGCACCGTAGGGTGTGACGCCGTCGTGGCAGGCGCTACACAAAAAAGTCAGGGGTGTGAAATAGTTTCACGGGCAGTTCATTCCGTGAATTGATTTGGTTAACTGGTCAAAATTGTCAAATTTCCCGCTTCCTGTCCACTCTTCACTGTTTTTTTTCTTGGATAGGGCGGGCCAAGACACAGTTTTGCCTGCATGTAGCTCCGCCCCTGGGCCACTCGTGGTAGGATCACATGGGTAGAGATCATCAAGGGAATCACATGGATAGAGATCATCGGGGAATCACATCGGTGCCAAACACTAAATTATATAATTAACCACCATACTATTATCCATCTACTTATTATATATAAAAACTACATAATGGGTTAACGAGAAGCAATATAAATAGGCTATAAAATCCTAGGTTAATAAGAAAGTAACAATTACTCCCTCCCTCCCAAAATAAGTGTCTTAACCTTAGTACAATTTTGGCTATTTATGAGGTCACTTCTTTACAAGGAAAAAACTTGTAGATGACCTCAAATTAGTGGTGGGCATGGATAGGCCCCCGCCATTGCTATTGGAAAGGCAGCAATGGTGGGTTACAAAATGTACATAGCAAAATGTACCCGCCACATTAGATGTCGGGCGTGTATGTACGAAACTCCACAAGTGAACTCTCCCAAATTCTGGCGGGTGTGTATGTACGAACTTCACAAGTGAACCTTCCCAAATTCTCCCGCCGCTAATAGCATGCTATAGCGTGTAAAGAATTGCCTCGCTAAATTAATTTGTGTACAATGTCTCGCTAATAGCACGTTGTAGCACGCTATAGCATGCGAATAACATATTTTCAAGGCCTGCGTTATTTTCTGTAGCGCGCTATTTTTTTTATTTAATGAGAGTAAGCATTGTTCGGCGTGCCTGAGGACCCGCCACTAGTACTAGGGTTTCAGTGGCGGGCTCTGACTATGCCGGTCACCCATAAATTTGGGTGGTCCGTGCAAAAAATAAATATTTTATTATTATGTATCCAAAAATATATTAACTTCATCGCTAGTATGTATTATCGATCAAATCAAAGTATACCAAAAAAAATCCAAAACCAAAAGGAAAAGAAAAATTGGACACCGAGATAGCTTGTGCCTGTTACATCCAGTAAAGTAGTACGCTAATATAATCGACTAACCCATCAAATAAGTATATATCTATACGAGTAAAATAATAGGGAGGCGATGGTTGCATAGCATAGCGCAGCTTAGCTTCTCCTCATGCCAGTCCACCACCTGAACATGGCACGTTCATCACTCGAAACATCACCCGGCGACGCCTTGGTGTCCTGGTCGAGGCCCTCGTCCATGCGGCGGAGGTACTGGTGCTTGAACACCGTGGGGTTGCCGGCGAAGCACTCGCGCAGCGCCGCCGTGGCCTTGACGCACGCCTCCACGTCCACGACGCGCTTCTCGATGCCTCGGATCATGTCGAGTGTTGACAAATCGGGACTCTTGCGGCCGCGGCACACTATCATCGCCTTGTTGAAGTCGTCCAAGCACCCGCCGTTGGCCACGTGGTGTATGACGAGCCTCTCGTCGCACCCGGCCATTGATGCTTCATGTGATGCACGGTACGCTTGCCCATATGTAAGGCTCGCCTGCATGGCGTTAGTAGCGCTAGGGTCAAAACTGATCAGTCGATCGCTAGATCGATTTCGATCCTTAGCCGGCGGAAACTGTCGCCGATGTAAACTTGGCAATAGAAAAACACGGATCGAAATTGATTTCTGGTGGTGTGTGTGGCCTTTTCGTTGGTCTTGCCTGGCTGCTATATAAAGGGGCACAAACCCACACATCACCGAATCGGAGACCAACACGACGCTATCCCAGGCCGTTTACAACTTGACATCGTTCTGGTTTAGACACACATGTAACACCTACGACTTGTACTAGGACTAGTTTCATCTCTTCTAAACCTAAGGGTATCTCCCTACTACGAGTTGTACTAGGACTTGTTTTGATCTAGTAAACCTAAGGGCATCTCCAACGCGCCGACGCTCAAATCGTTCACGAACATCCGGATCGTGCAGTCCACACATATTTTGCCATTCTACACGGGTTTGTATCGGTCCATCGACCGGTCTGGACATAATTTTTCCCGCAAAACCGAGGCAAAATAGGGGAGCTTTGCGGACGTCCGGACCGCAGCCACATGCACGCTGACCGTCATGGCCCACCTGAAACACCCATCCGTCTTTCTCGCGCTTTCCAACCAACGCCATGCCGCTTGCCATGCCACATTTATGCTGGACCCGATCATGCAGCGGCTGTCATTGATGCCTAGCGACACGATCGGATATTTAAGGGGACACGACCGGACATTTATAACGAACTCCAGTCAGTGCGCCACATTGAAGCGGGCTGGCCGGGCCTTCACATGGCCTAACCGCGGATATTTAAGTCATGTGCCGGCGATGCACATCCGCACCCAAACCCCTCCTCCTGTTCTTCGAGCACCTCCTACTCCAGCGACGATGCGGAAGTCTCGGTTCTCAATACCGGTAGGTTGAGGCAATGGCGGCGGCAATTCATCGTCGGTGGATCTTAGCGCCCGCCGCCCTCGCTCTCCGGGACACTTGGCATCCACGGCGGTCGGCTCCTCTGACAAGGAAGAAATCATCATCTCGTCCGGCGACGAGGAGCACCAGAATTCGTAGCAGCGGCCGCAACGACGACTGCACCTCCTCACGGAGGCGGCTCTGGCGAATGAAGAGTTTGTCTATCAGATGGAGATCAAGATGGATCGTTCGCTCCGTCGCATGGGCCTGGCACCAACGTCGCTGGCGCGAGTCAAGGAGGAGCCACCTTCCCTGCCGCGCTACCGCGTCAAGCCAGAGCCAATGTCCTCACTTCGGCGAATCAACGTGAAATCTGACCCCCCCTCCCGCGCGCAACCACGGTGCCGTCCAGATTGGACGTCGTGTCATGGTCAAGCGACCTCGTCCCCGCGCAACCACGATGTCCAGATCAGACTCCACATGAGGGACGAGCCAATCTCACCCACGCGCAGCCAGTATGGCCGCATTGACATGCCCACTTCGCTGGCCCACGACAACCGCCACCTCGTTGTTGGGGAACGTAGTATTTTAAAATTTTCCTACGATCACGCAAGATCTATCTACCAGATGCATAGCAACGAGAGGGAAGAGTGTGTCTACGTACCCTCGTAGACCGGAAGCGGAAGCGTCAAGTGACGCGGTTGATGTAGTCAAACTTCTTCGCGATTCAACCGATCAAGCACCGAACGTACGGCACCTCCGCGTTCAGCACACGTTCAGCTTGATGACGTCCCACGAGCTCTTGATCCAGTTGAGTTTCACGTGAGAGTTTCGTCAGCACGACGGCGTGGTGACGGATATGATGTATTCACCGGCGCAGGGCTTCGCCTAAGCACTGCAACGGTATGACCGAGGTGTGTTTCTGTGGAGGGGGACACCGCACACGGCTGGAACAATTCAACTTGTGTGTCTTTGGGTGCCCCCCTGCCCCCGTATATAAAGGAGCAAGGGAGGAGGGCCGGCCGGCCTCCTATGGTGCGGCCTCCTATTCCTAGTAGGAGTCCATCAAGAAGGAAGAGAGGGAAAGGAAAAGAGGGAGAGGTGGCGCCACCCCAATCCTAGTCCAACTAGGATCCCTAGGTGGGGCGCCGGCCAGCCTCTATGGGCTGCCTCCCTCTTTTCCTTAAGGCCCACTATGGACCATCCCCCCTCGTAGGGGGTTCCGGTAACCCCCTCCGGCAATCCAGTTAAATCCGAAACTTTTCCGGAACACTTCCGGTGTCCGAATATAGTCGTCCAATATATCAATCTTTATGTCTCGGACATTCCGAGACTCCTCGTCATGTCCGTGATCTCATCCGGGACTCCGAACTACCTTCGGTACATCAAAAATCATAAACTCATAATACCGATCATCATCAAACGTTAAGCGTGCGGACCCTACGGGTTCGAGAACTATGTAGACATGACCGAGACTCATCTCTGGTCAATAACCAATAGCGGAACCTGGATGTTCATATTGGCTCCCACATATTCTACGAAGATCTTTTATCGGTCAAAACCGCATAACAACATACGTTGTTCCTTTTGTCATCGGTATGTTACTTGCCCGAGATTCGATCGTCGGTATCTCCATACCTAGTTCAATCTCGTTACCGGCAAGTCTCTTTACTCGTTCCGTAACACATCTTCTCGTGACTAACTCATTAGTCTTTTGCTTGCAAGGCTTATTGTGATGTGTGTTACCGAGAGGGCCCAAAGATACCTCTCCGACACTCGGAGTGACAAATCCTAATCTTGATCTATGCCAACACCACGAATACTTTCGGAGACACCTGTAGAGCATCTTTATGATCACCCAGTTACGTTGTGACGTTTGATAGCACACAAGGTGTTCCTACGGTATTCGGGAGTTACATAATCTCATAGTCATCGGAACATGTATAAGTCATGAAGAAAGCAATAGCAGTAAAACTAAACGATCAAAGTGCTATGCTAACGGATGGGTCTTGTCCATCACATCATTCTCCTAATGATGTGATCCCGTTGATCAAATGACAACTCATGTCTATGGCTAGGAAACATAACCATCTTTGATCAATGAGCTAGTCTAGTAGAGGCATACTAGGGACATACTGTTTTGTCTATGTATCCACACATGTACTAAGTTTCCGGTTAATACAATTCTAGCATGAATAAAAGAAAATTATCATGATATAAGGAAATACAAATAACATCTTTATTATTGCCTCTAGGGCATATTTCCTTCAGTCTCCCACTTGCACTAGAGTCAATAATCTAGCTCACATCGCCATTTGATTTAATACCGATAGTTCACATCGTTATGTGAATAACACCCATAGTTCACATCGCCATGTGACCAACACCCAAAGGGTTTACTAGAGTCAATAATCTAGTTCACATCGCTATGTGATTAATACCCAAGAGTAATAAGGTGTGATCATGTTTTGCTTGTGAGAGAAGTTTAGTCAACGGGTCTGTCACATTCAGATCCGTATGTATTTTGCAAATTTCTATGTCTACAATGCTTTGCATAGAGCTACTCTAGCTAATTGCTCCCACTTTCAATACGCATCCAGATTGATACTTAGAGTCATCTGGATTTAGTGTCAAAGCCTGCATCGGCGTAACCCTTTACGACGAACTCTTTATCACCTCCATAATCGAGAAACATTTCCATAGTCATCCAGTTACTAAGGATAATTTTGACCGCTGTACAGTGATCTACTCCTGGATCACTATTGTACCCCCTTGACAAACTCATGGCAAGGTACACAACATGTTTGGTACACAGCATGGCATACTTTATAGAACCTATGGTTGAGGCATAGGGAATGACTTTCATTCTCTCTATATTTTTCTGCCGTGGTCTTGCTTTGAGTCTTACTCAACTTCACACCTCACAAGTCAGGCAAGAACTCCTTCTTTGACTGATCCATTTTGAACTACTTCAAAATCTTATCAAGGTATGTACTTATCGAAAGTCTTATCAAGCGTCTTGATCTATCTCTATAGATCTTGATGCCCAATATGTAAGCAGCTTCACCAAGGTCTTTCTTTGAAAAACTCCTTTCAAACACTCCTTCATGCTTTCCAGAAAATTCTACATCATTTCCGATCGACAATATGTCATTCACATATACTTATCAGAAAGGTTGTAGTGCTCCCACTCACTTCTTGTAAATACAGGCTTCACCGTAAGTCTGTATAAATCTATATGCTTTGATCAACTTATCAAAGCGTATATTCCAACTCCGAGATGCTTGTAGGGCTGGACGAAAAGCTCGAAGCTCGTGAGCATAATGAGCGCTCGGTAGTTCGGCCCGGTTCAGCTCGTGCTCGTTAGTTAACAAGCCAAGCTGAACAACGATTTTTGCTCGTTAATATTAACGAGCTAAACGAGCGAGCTGACGAGTTTCGCGAGCCTGCTCATTTAGCTCGTTAAGTTCCCTGCGTTTAAGCCCATAGTTGAGTACAACCCACTTTATAGCCCAGTTAGTGGGTAGTGACCCAGCCGCCCATGGCCCAGCCCACTTCGGCAACTATTCTATCCCTATACGAGTCCACGAGAGGAAGCAGAGGAGTCAGCGACTCAGCGGTCAGCCAGCCAGCCAGCCAGGTTAGGAGACGGGAGAGAGACCAGGAAATGGGCGGCGGCTAGGGTCTAGGGATAGGGCACCACTAACCACTTCCACCACCTCTGCTCCACCAAGGAGGTGGCCGCCGCCGAGGGCCGACCACCCCGGCAGTCCGGCGTCCCGGACCGCCGCTGTCCCGCCCCTGCACACGTCTCACCTGACATCTCCACCCGGCTCCCGCGAGCTGAGTCTCGACCTCCTTCCTTCGCCGAATCTCCCCCCACCGCAATGGATCAACGCCGGCCGCCGTCACCTTCTACTGCAGCTGCAAGCATGGAGTCGAGGAAGAAGCCAACGGCCTCCGATTCTGCTTCACGTGGCTCTCCCTCCACCGCAGCAAAGCCTCCTAGTCTTGAGATGCGTCCAGCTGCAAGGGCAAGGATGGTTGCGACAATCTCCGATGTTCATGATGCCAGATCAGGACCGGTAATTTTCTTGTGTTCTCTCACTAATTGTGTTTAGATGGCTATAAAACCTAGCAGTGCAGTTCATATGCATATGTGATATGTGGATCTGCCACCATATACACTCTGTTAGGCGACTACCTGTTACTAGTTAATTTTAGTTTTGAGTTCTGATTTATATTTTGCACATTGCAATTTTGGTATAGAACTCTAGTCACAATTTTTGGTATATTCGGATGGTTACTGGGTTAGAACTCTCATTACAGTACAGAGTAATAGTACTTCATTGTTGTGGCAGATCCACATATTCAATTGTGACTTGTTATTATATTTAGTACTACATTTAGATAATAGATCATCCAATTATAACTTGCCAAATCTGATTATCTAACATTTAAACTCAAGCTATCAATGCATTTAACAAGCTGTTTCTAAATCTTGCTACTTCCTTGTACATAAGTACATCAATAAGTTATGAAGCTATGACTTGTCAAATCTGATTATCTAAATCATGTTTTTTCTTGGTGCACAGGATGATGACCAAGAGGAATGGGTAGAGATTGATGAAGGGTATGAAGAGGTTGATGAGGCAGATGCATATGACATGGATGATGAAATGTCAGAGCCTTCTCTAGGATTGGGTGATAATGAAAATGATGCAGAAGCTGAGATCAATGAGGCTGAGAAGACAAAGAGAGGGAAAAGGAAAAAGCCAACAATCAATGATGGTAAGGTTAAGGCGAGGAAATGTAGAGTTAAGCGTGCACCATGCTGGCAACATTTCAAAGAGGTGAAAGCTGTATCTAAGAAGAAACCAGGGGAAATCGTCACGAAGGCAAAATGCTTGCATTGTTGTAACTTGTTTGCTTATACTTCAGGGGGGGCTACTACTAGTCTCAATCGACATACAAATGTTTGTGTGGACTATTTGAACAAGAAGGGGAGACAACAACGACAAGGTACGATCAACTTGGATCCGGAAAAGCCAGGTGCATCTCTTATAGTGAATCATGAATATGATCATGCAGAAGTTGTTAGAATTATAGCAAAGATGATAATTGTGCATGAATATCCTTTTAGGATGGTAGAGCATGCTTGGTTTAATATCCTCATGAGATACATGAATGCATCATACAAGTTCATTGGTAGGAAGAAAATTAGAGCCGAGTGTATGAAGGTGTATCTTTCTGAGAAAGAAATCCTTAAGAAGCAACTAAGGTCTGTTAAGAGCATTAGTTTGACAAGTGATATATGGACTTCCAACCAGACTCTTCCCTACCTAGCTGTGGTTGCTCACTACATTGACGATGATTGGGTTATGCAGTGTCGTGTTTTAAACTTGATAGAGTTAGACCCACCTCACTCAGGCTTTGTCATAGCTCAAGCTGTTTTTGAATGTTGCCAAGAATGGAAAATAGAAGATAAGATCACGACAATGACCATGGACAATGCTGCCCCAAATGATAATGCTACTAAGAAACTGATGGAGAAGTTCACTGCTAGGAAATCAACAAAATTCATATCTAAATGCTGAAGGAAATATGCCCTAGAGGCAATAATAAAGATGTTATTTATATTTCCTTATATCATGATAAATGTCTTTTATTCATGCTAGAATTGTATTAACCGGAAACTTAGTACATGTGTGAATACATAGACAAAACAATATGTCCCTACTATGCCTCTACTAGACTAGCTCATTGATCAAAGATGGTTATGTTTCCTAGCCATAGACATGAGTTGTCATTTGATCAACGGGATCACATCATTAGGAGAATGATGTGATGGACAAGACCCATCCGTTAGCATAGCACTATGATCGTTTAGTTTTACTGCTATTGCTTTCTTCATGACTTATACATGTTCCTATGACTATGAGATTATGCAACTCCCGAATACCGTAGGAACACCTTGTGTGCTATCAAACGTCACAACGTAACTGGGTGATCATAAAGATGCTCTACAGGTGTCTCCGAAAGTATTCATGGTGTTGGCATAGATCAAGATTAGGATTTATCACTCCGAGTGTCGGAGAGGTATCTCTGGGCCCTCTCGGTAACACACATCACAATAAGCCTGGCAAGCAAAAGACTAATGAGTTAGTCACGAGATGATGTGTTGCGGAACGAGTAAAGAGACTTGCCGGTAACGAGATTGAACTAGGTATAGAGATACCGACGATCGAATCTCGGGCAAGTAACATACCGTTTGACAAAAGGAACAACGTATGTTGTTATGCGGTTCTGACCGATAAAAGATCTTCGTAGAATATTTAGGAGCCAATATGAACATCCAGGTTCCGCTATTGGTTATTGACCGGAGATGAGTCTCGGTCATGTCTACATAGTTCTCGAACCCGTAGGGTCCGCACGCTTAACGTTTGATGACGATCGGTATTATGAGTTTATGAGTATTGATGTACCGAAGGTAGTTCGGAGTCCCGGATGAGATCACGGACATGACGAGGAGTCTCGGAATGTCCGAGACATAAAGATTGATATATTGGGAGGCTATATTCGGACACCGGAAGTATACCGGAAAAGTTTCGGATTTATCGGGAATGCCGGAAGGGGTTACCGGAACCCCCTACGAGAGGGGATGGTCCATAGTGGGCCTAAAAGGAAAGAGAGAGGCAGCCCATAGGGCTGGCCGGCACCCCCACCTAGGGTTCCTAGTTGGACTAGGATAGGGGGGGGGGGGCGCCACCTCTCCTATTCCTTTCCCCCTTCTTCCTTTTAGGTGAATCCTACTAGGAATAGGATTGCAATCCTATTCCTAGTAGGAGTCCACTCCCTAGCCGCACCAGGAAGAGCCGGCCGGCCTCCCTCCCTTGCTCCTTTATATACGGGGGCAGGGGGGCACCCAAAGACACACAAGTTGAATTGTTTTAGCCGTGTGCGGTGCCCCCTCCACAGAATCACACCTCGGTCATACCGTCGCGGAGCATAGGCGAAGCCCTGCGCCGGTGAACACATCATATCCGTCACCACGCCGTCGTGCTGACGAAACTCTCCCGTGAAGCTCAACTGGATCAAGAGCTCGTGGGACGTCATCAAGCTGAACGTGTGCTGAACGCGGAGGTGCCGTACGTTCGGTGCTTGATCGGTTGGATCGCGAAGAAGTTCGACAACATCAACCGCGTCACTTGACGCTTCCGCTCCCGGTCTACGAGGGTACGTAGACACACTCTTCCCTCTCGTTGCTATGCATCTGGTAGATAGATCTTGCGTGATCGTAGGAAAATTTTAAAATACTACGTTCCCCAACAGTGGCATCATGAGCCAGGTCTATGCGTAGATGATATGCACGAGTAGAACACAATGAGTTGTGGGCGATACTAGTCATACTGCTTACCAGCATGTCATACTTTGCTTCGGCGGTATTGTGAGATGAAGCGGCCCGGACCGACATTACGAGTACGCTTACGCGAGACTGGTTTCACCGTTACGAGCACTCGTTGCTTAAAGGTGACTGGCGGGTGTCTGTCTCTCTCACTTTAGCTGAATCAAGTGTGGCTACGCCCGGTCCTTGTGAAGGTTAAAACAGCACATACTTGACGAAACATCGTTGTGGTTTTGTATGCGTAGGTAAGAACGGTTCTTGCTAAGCCCGTAGCAGCCACGTAAAACTTGCAACAAACAAAGTAGAGGACGTCTAACTTGTTTTTGCAGGGCATGTTGTGATGTGATATGGTCAAGACATGATGAGTTATACGGTTTTGTATGAGATGATCATGTTTTGTAAAGTTATCGGCAACTGGCAGGAGCCATATGGTTGTCGCTTTATTGTATGAAATGCAATCGCCATGTAATTGCTTTACTTTATCACTAAGCGGTAGCGATAGTCGTGGAAGCAATAGTTGGCGAGACGACAATGATGCTATGATGAAGATCAAGGTGTCAAGCCGGTGACGAAGGTGATCATGACGGTGCTTTGAAGATGGAGATCAAAAGCACAAGATGATGATGGCCATATCATGTCACATATTTTGATTGCATGTGATGTTTATCTTATTATGCTTCTTATTTTGCTTAGAACGACGGTAGCATTATAAGATGATCCCTTACTAAATTTCAAGGTATAAGTGTTCTCCCTGAGTATGCACCGTTGCGAAAGTTCGTCGTGCCGAGACACCACGTGATGATCGGGTGTGATAAGCTCTACGTTCAAATACAACGGGTGTAAGCCAGTTTTGCACACGCAGAATACTCGGGTTAAACTTGACGAGCCTAGCATATACAGATATGGCCTCGGAACACTGGAGACCGAAAGGTCGAGCGTGAATCATATAGTAGATATGATCAACATAAGATGTTCACCATTGAAACTACTCCATCTCACGTGATGATCGGACATGGTTTAGTTGATTTGGATCACGTGATCATTTAGATGACCGAAGGGATGTCTATCTAAGTGGGAGTTCTTAAGTAATATGATTAAATTGAACTTTAATTTATCATGAAGTTAGTCCTGGTAGTATTAGCATATCTATGTTGTAGATCAATAGCTCGCGATGTTGCTCCCCGTTTATTTTTCATATGTTCCTAGAGAAAACCAAGTTGAAAGATGTTAGTAGCAATGATGCGGAATTGTTCCGTGATCTGAGGATTATCCTCATTGCTGCATAGAAGAATTATGTCCTTGATGCACCGCTAGGTGACAGACCTATTGCAGGAGCAGATGTAGACGTTATGAACGTTTTGACAAAAGCTCGATATGATGACTACTTGATAGTTTAAGTGCACCATGCTTTACGGCTTAGAACCGGGACTTCAAAAACGTTTTGAACGCCACGGAGCATATAAGATGTTCCAAGAGTTGAAATTAGTATTTCATACTCATGCCCGTGTCGAGAGGTATAAGACCTCTGACAGTACTTTGCCTACAAGATGGAGGAGAATAGCTCAACCAGTGAGCATGTGCTCAGATTGTCTGGGTACTACAATTACTTGAATCAAGTGGGAGTTATTCTTCCAGATAAAATAGTAATTGACAAAGTTCTCTAGTCACTATCACCAAGTTAGTAGAACTTCGTGATGAACTATAATATGCAAGGGATGACGAAGGTAATTCCCGAGCTCTTCGCGATCCTGAAATCGGCGAAGGTAGAAATCAAGAAAGAGCATCAAGTGTTGATGGTTAATAAGACCACTTGTTTCAAGTAAAGGGCAAAGGGATAGAAGGGGAACTTCAAAAGGAATGACAAGCAAGCTATCACACCCGTGAAGAAACCCAAAGCTAAACTCAAGCCTGAAACAAGCGCTTCTACTGCAAAGGAAATGGTCACTAGAAGTGGAACTGCCCTAGATATTTGGCGGATAAGAAGGATGGCAAAGTGAACAAAGGTATATTTGATATACAGATTATTGATGAGTATTTTACTAGTGTTCATAGCAACCCCTCGGTATTTGATATTGGTTCAGTTGCTAAAGAGTAGTAACTCGAAGTGGGAGTTGCATAATGAACATAAACTAGTTAAAGGATGAAGTGACGATGTGTATTGGAAGCAGTTCCAAGATTGATATGATCATCATCGCACACTCCCTATACTTTCGGGATTAGTATTGAACCTAAATAAGTGTTATTTAGTGTTTGTGTTGAGCATGAATATGATTTGATCATGTTTATTGCAATACGGTTATTCATGTAAGTTAGAGAATAATTGTTGTTCTGTCTACATGAATAAAACCTTCTATGGTCATACACCCAATGAAAATGGTTTGTTGGATCTCGATCGTGTGATACACATATTCATAATATTGAAGCCAAAAAGATGCAAGGTTAATAATGATAGTGCAACTTATTTGTGGCACTGCTGTTTAGGTCATATTGGTGTAAAACGCATGAAGAAACTCCATAATGATGGACTTTTGGAATCATTTGATTATGAATCATTTGGTGCTTGTGAACCATGCCTCATGGGCAAGATGACTAAAACTCCGTTCTCCGGAACTATGGAGCGATCAACAGATTTGTTGGAGATCATACATACAGATGTATGTGGACCAATAAGTGTTGAAGCTCGCGGCGGGTATCGTTATTTTCTGACCTTCACTGATGATTTGAGCAGATATGGGTATATCTACTTAATGAAGCACAAGTCTGAAACATTTGAAAAGTTCAAAGAATTTCAGAGTGAAGTGGAGAATCATCGTAACAAGAAAATAAGAGTTTCTACGATATGATCGTAGAGGTAAAATATTTGAGTTAGCGAGTTTGGCCTTCAGTAAAAACAATGTGAAATAGTTTCACTACTCACGCCACCCGAAACACCACAGCGTAATGGTGTGTCTGAACGTCGTAACCGTACTTTATTGGATATGGTGCGATCTATGATGTCTCTTACCGATTTACCACTATTGCTTTTGGGGTTATGCATTAGAGACAGCTGCATTCACGTTAAATAGGGCACCATCTAAATCCGTTGATACGACACCTTATGAACTATGGTTTAGCAAGAAACCAAAGTTGTCGTTTCTTTAAGTTTGGGACTGCGATGCTTATGTGAAAAAGTTTCAACATGATAAGCTCGAACCCAAATCAGAGAAGTAAATCTTCATAGGATACCCAAAAGAAACTGTTGGGTACACCTTCTATCACAGATCCGAAGACAAGGTCTTTGTTGCTAAGAGTGGATCCTTTCTAGAGAAAGAGTTTCTCTCGAAAGAAGTGAGTGGGAGGAAAGTAGAACTTGATGAGGTAATTGTACCTTCTCCCGGATTGGAGAGTAGTACATCACAGGAAATTGTTCCAGTGATTCCTACACCAATTAGTGAGGAAGTTAATAATCATGAAACTTCGGATCAAGTTTCTGCTGAACGTCGTAGATCAACCAGAGTACGTTCCGCACCAGAGTGGTACGGCAACCCAGTTCTGGAAATCATGTTACTAGACCATGATGAACCTACGAACTATGAGGAAGCGATGATGAGCCCAGATTCCGCAAAATGGCTTGAAGCCATGAAATCTGAGATGGGATCCATGTATGAGAACAAAGTGTGGACTTTGGTTGACTTGCCCGATGATCGGCAAGCCATCGAAAATAAATGGATCTTCAAGAGGAAGACCGACGCAGACGGTAATATTACTGTTTACAAAGCTCGACTTGTTGTGAAAGGTTTTCGACAAGTTCAAGGAGTTGACTACGATGAGACTTTCTCACCTGTAGCGATGCTTAAGTCTGTCCGAATCATGTTAGCAATTGCCACATTTTATGAAATCTGGCAAATGGATAACGAAACTGCGTTCTTTAATGGAATTATTAAAGAAGAGTTGTATATGATGCAACCAGAAGGTTTTGTCAATCCTAAAGGTGCTAGCAAATTGTGCAAGCTCCAGCGATCCATCTATGGAGTGGTGCAAGCATCTCGGAGTTGGAATATACGCTTTGATAAGTTGATCAAAGCATATAGATTTATACAGACTTACGGTGAAGCCTGTATTTACAATAAGTGAGTGGGAGCACTACAACCTTTCTGATAAGTATATGTGAATGACATATTGTCGATCAGAAATGATGTAGAATTTTCTGGAAAGCATAAAGGAGTATTCGAAAGGAATTTTTCAAAGAAAGACCTTGGTAAAGCTGCTTACATATTAGGCATCAAAATCTATAGAGATAGATCAAGACGCTTAATTGGACTTTCACAAAGCACATACCTTGATAAGATTTTGAAGAAGTTCAAAATGGATCAGTCAAAGAAAGGGTTCTTGCCTGCTTTACAAGGTATGAAGTTGAGTAAGACTCAATGCCCGACCACTGCAGAAGATAGAGAGAAAATGAAAGTCATTCCCTATGCCTCAGCCATAGGATCTATCATGTATGCAATGCTGTGTACCAGACCTGATGTGTGCCTTGCTATAAGTCTAGCAGGGAGGTACCAAAGTAATCCAGGAGTGGATCACTGTACAGCGGTCAAAATTATCCTTAGTAATTGGATGACTAAGGAAATATTTCTCGATTATGGAGGTGATAAAGAGTTCGTCGTAAAGGGTTACGCCGATGCAAGCTTTGACACTAAATCCAGATGACTCTAAGTATCAATCTGGATGCGTATTGAAAGTGGGAGCAATTAGCTAGAGTAGCTCTATGCAGAGCATTGTAGACATAGAAATTTGCAAAATACATACAGATCTGAATGTGACAGACCCGTTGACTAAACTTCTCTCACAAGCAAAACATGATCACACCTTATTACTCTTGGGTATTAATCACATAGCGATGTGAACTAGATTATTGACTCTAGTAAACCCTTTGGGTGTTGGTCACATGGCGATGTGAGCTATGGGTGTTATTCACATAACGATGTGAACTATCGGTATTAAATCACATGGCGATGTGAGCTAGATTATTGACTCTAGTGCAAGTGGGAGACTGAAGGAAATATGCCCTAGAGGCAATAATAAAGATGTTATTTATATTTCCTTATATCATGATAAATGTCTTTTATTCATGCTAGAATTGTATTAACCGGAAACTTAGTACATGTGTGAATACATAGACAAAACAGTATGTCCCTAGTATGCCTCTACTAGACTAGCTCATTGATCAAAGATGGTTATGTTTCCTAGCCATAGACATGAGTTGTCATTTGATCAACGGGATCACATCATTAGGAGAATGATGTGATGGACAAGACCCATCCGTTAGCATAGCACTATGATCGTTTAGTTTTACTGCTATTGCTTTCTTCATGACTTATACATGTTCCTATGACTATGAGATTATGCAACTCCCGAATACCGTAGGAACACCTTGTGTGCTATCAAACGTCACAACGTAACTGGGTGATCATAAAGATGCTCTACAGGTGTCTCCGAAAGTATTCGTGGTGTTGACATAGATCAAGATTAGGATTTGTCACTACGAGTGTCGGAGAGGTATCTCTGGGCCCTCTCGGTAACACACATCACAATAAGCCTTGCAAGCAAAAGACTAATGAGTTAGTCACGAGATGATGTGTTGCGGAACGAGTAAAGAGACTTGCCGGTAACGAGATTGAACTAGGTATAGAGATACCGACGATCGAATCTCGGGCAAGTAACATACCGTTTGACAAAAGGAACAACGTATGTTGTTATGCGGTTCTGACCGATAAAAGATCTTCGTAGAATATGTAGGAGCCAATATGAACATCCAGGTTCCGCTATTGGTTATTGACCGGAGATGAGTCTCGGTCATGTCTACATAGTTCTCGAACCCGTAGGGTCCGCACGCTTAACGTTTGATGACGATCGGTATTATGAGTTTATGAGTATTGATGTACCGAAGGTAGTTCGGAGTCCCGGATGAGATCACGGACATGACGAGGAGTCTCGGAATGTCCGAGACATAAAGATTGATATATTGGGAGGCTATATTCGGACACCGGAAGTATACCGGAAAAGTTTCGGATTTATCGGGAATGCCGGAAGGGGTTACCGGAACCCCCTACGAGAGGGGATGGTCCATAGTGGGCCTAAAAGGAAAGAGAGAGGCAGCCCATAGGGCTGGCCGGCGCCCCCACCTAGGGTTCCTAGTTGGACTAGGATTGGGGGGGGGGGGCGCCACCTCTCCTATTCCTTCCCCCCTTCTTCCTTTTAGGTGAATCCTACTAGGAATAGGATTGCAATCCTATTCCTAGTAGGAGTCCACTCCCTAGCCGTACCAGGAAGAGCCGGCCGGCCTCCCTCCCTTGCTCCTTTATATACGGGGGCAGGGGGGCACCCAAAGACACACAAGTTGAATTGTTTTAGCCGTGTGCGGTGCCCCCCTCCACAGAATCACACCTCGGTCATACCGTCGCGGAGCTTAGGCGAAGCCCTGCGCCGGTGAACACATCATATCCGTCACCACGCCGTCGTGCTGACGAAACTCTGCCGTGAAGCTCAACTGGATCAAGAGCTCGTGGGACGTCATCAAGCTGAACGTGTGCTGAACGCGGAGGTGCCGTACGTTCGGTGCTTGATTGGTTGGATCGCGAAGAAGTTCGACAACATCAACCGCGTCACTTGACGCTTCCGCTCCCGGTCTACGAGGGTACGTAGACACACTCTTCCCTCTCGTTGCTATGCATCTGGTAGATAGATCTTGCGTGATCGTAGGAAAATTTTAAAATACTACGTTCCCCAACAAATACTTCCATGTTCGTTGTTGTGCACATATAGTAAATTTGATAGTCAACGATGGCATGGAACCATTGCAACCTTTGATATCCAAGCTTAGGGAAACTGTGAAGTACTTGAAAAAATCTCCATCGCGCATGTGCAACTTCTTGTCAGATTGCAAGTCTTTGAATATTAAAGTTGGGAAAGGATTATGCCTAGATGTACCAACTAGATGGAGTTCTACATACAGAATGGTAGATGTTTGCACTTTGTACAAGGAAGCTTTCAATGAGTATGCACAATCATATCCTAATTACCAATGGCAGCCCGATGATGAAGATTGGGTGTTATATGGTAAAATTCAGCCCATCTTGAAATCCTTTGCTGAGGTAACCACTATACTGTCAGCCTCAACCTACCCCACTGCCAACATTTTTTATCCATATATCATGAATGTCAAGATTGCTATAGTAGAGCATGCCATGTCCGGGGATGACAATTTGAAAGAGATGGGGCAAGCAATGCTTGATAAGTTTGATAAATATTGGGATAGCACTGTTGTGCCAGAAAATAGCAATCGGAAAGATAAAAGAAAAGTAAAGAACAATGTTATGGTGATTGCCACCATTCTTGATCCTAGATTTAAGATGAAACTTGTGGACTATTGTTTTAAGAAAATGTATGGTAAAGAGAAGGGCAGTAGTGAGGCAGAAGACATCAAAAAGGAGTTCTTTGATCTATATGCTACCTATGAGATGGAAAATTGTCAGAACGAGGATGCTAACACAAAAGAGCAAAGTTCAACTTCAAGTAGGCAGACAACTACATCTATGGCCACATTGTCGAGTGGGTTTCAATCCTTTCTTGAGGAGACAAATTCAGAGCCTTGCAAGTCTGAATTGACTAGTTATCTTGAAGATAAAACCCATCCCATTCAGGATCCAAACTTCACATTACTTGACTGGTGGAGGCTGAATGCTCATAGATATCCTATTGTGGCAAAAATGGCAAAGAAGTTTTTGACTATACCGGCAACTAGTGTCTCATCAGAGTCAACATTCTCTACAGGAGGTAGAGTCCTTGATGACTACCGTAGTTCTCTACGGCCAGAAATGGTTGAGGCACTTGTTTGTGCTTCTAGCTTCATTAAAGGATCAAAAGATAACCATATTAGGCCTACAATCATAGTGGTAATATTGCTTGCTCTGTACTGTCTATTACTTGTAAGATATTACATACTATTGCTAACTGTAATGTTTAACTGAAATTGCATTTCCCTTTGTAGGAAGATGACATTGATGATGACGTTGAGTTCATTCCATTTCCTGAAGCTACGGTGGAAAGCAACTAGCAGGTTGGTCCTTGGTTGTTACTAACATCTTCACTAGTAGTTGAAACTTGTAGCTACTCTGCGACTTTTGTAACATCTTCACTGTTCCTAGTGTAATGCCCATTTCTTATATTAATCTTTCTCCTCTTGAAGGTCTACTATACTATGATAAATCTGATTCTTCACTTTCTTTGTTTGATAATTTTCATGTAGGAAAACGCCGCGACGCCTTTGACGCTTCCCAGAAAAATAGCAACTTCACGAAGGATATTGAAGGGTTGAACTGAAGGCATATTCAGTTTTGCACCAAACTTCCAGACTTTTGTTGCTGCTGCGTATTATGGTCGTTACTATTTTAAGTTTGAATGTTTTAATAATTATGCAAAGGTGTTGGTGCTTCTGGCTGTAGTATGTTGCTACTAAATTTTAAGTTTATATTGGCAAAGGTGCACCAAACATCCAGACTTGTCTTGCTGGCTTGCTGCTACTGTGTATTATGTACCTAGTACTTCAAGCTTGAATGTTTAAATTGTAGGTGCTTGTGCTTGTCAGCTAGTGCTTCTGGCTGTACAAAGTTGCTACTATTTCTTATGCTT
The DNA here is from genome assembly GCA_902687465.1 of Secale cereale. Lineage (NCBI taxonomy): Eukaryota > Viridiplantae > Streptophyta > Magnoliopsida > Poales > Poaceae > Secale > Secale cereale. The sequence goes on along the minus strand of LR738709.1, from coordinate 722,963,463 downwards.
ACATTATGCAAACCAAAGATGCATCAGTTGGGTCCTATATATGCATCAGACTTGTCATTTATGTGTTGTTCGTACTCTTTTATGTATAATTTTTGCAAAGCAAAGGTGCACCAGACTTGGTGGTTGTTAGTACTGCGTGAAGGTGCTGTGTTTGCTCGTTATTAATTCTATTGCGAATTTGTAATGAAAATTCTGAAATGTTTTTACTAGTTAAGTTATGTATTTATCTGTTGTTTCTTACCTTAACGAGTACTCGTGAACGCTCGCGAGCTTAACGAGCTCTTAACGAACCAAGCCGAGCATGATTTTTTGCTCGTTAATTTTTACGAGCTTACCGATCACGAGCTTAACGATCACGAGCTTAACGATCACGAGCTTAACGAGCCGAGCTGCTCGTTAATCCAGCCCTAGATGCTTGCACCAGTCCATAGATGGATCGCTGGAGCTTGCACATTTTGTTAGCACCTTTAGGATTGACAAAACCTTCGGGTTGCATCATATACAATTTTTCTTTAATAAATCCATTAAAGAATGCAGTTTTGTTATCCATTTGCCAGATTTCATAAAATGCGGCAATGGCTAACATGATTCGGACAGACTTAAGCATCGCTACAGGTGAGAAAGTCTCATCGTAGTCAACTCCTTGAACTTGTCGAAAAACTTTCGCAACAAGTCGAGCTTTGTAAACAGTAACATTACCGTCAGCGTCGGTCTTCCTCTTGAAGATCCATTTATTTTCGATGGCTTGCCGATCATCGGGCAAGTCAACCAAAGTCCACACTTTGTTCTCATACATGGATCCCATCTCAGATTTCATGTCCTCAAGTCATTTTGCGGAATCTGGGCTCATCATCGCTTCCTCATAGTTCGTAGGTTCATCATGGTCTAGTTGAAGGAAATATGCCCTGGAGACAATAATAAAGTTGTTATTTATATTTCCTTATATCATGATAAATGTTTAGTATTCATGCTAGAATTGTATTAACCGGAAACTTAGTACATGTGTGAATACATAGACAAAACAGAGTGTCCCTAGTATGCCTCTACTAGACTAGCTCATTGATCAAAGATGGTTATGTTTCCTAACCATAGACATGAGTTGTCATTTGATCAACGGGATCACATCATTAGGAGAATGATGTGATGGACTAGACCCATCCGTTAGCATAGCACTATGATCGTTTAGTTTTACTGCTATTGCTTTCTTCATGACTTATATATGTTCCTATGACTATGAGATTATGCAACTCCCGAATACCGTAGGAACACCTTGTGTGCTATCAAACGTCACAACGTAACTGGGTGATCATAAAGATGCTCTACAGGTGTCTCCGAAAGTATTCGTGGTGTTGGCATAGATCAAGATTATGATTTGTCACTCCGAGTGTCGGAGAGGTATCTCTGGGCCCTCTCGGTAACACACATCATAATAAGCCTTGCAAGCAAAAGACTAATGAGTTAGTCACGAGATGATGTGTTACGGAATGAGTAAAGAGACTTGCCGGTAATGAGATTGAACTAGGTATAGAGATACCGACGATCGAATCTCGGGCAAGTAACATACCGATGACAAAAGGAACAACGTATGTTGTTATGCGGTTTGACCGATAAAGATCTTCGTAGAATATGTAGGAGCCAATATGAGCATCCAGGTTCCGCTATTGGTTATTGACCGGAGATGAGTCTCGGTCATGTCTACATAGTTCTCGAACCCGTAGGGTCCGCACGCTTAACGTTTGATGACGATCGGTATTATGAGTTTATGAGTTTTGATGTACCGAAGGTAGTTCGGAGTCCCGGATGAGATCACGGACATGACGAGGAGTCTCAGAATGTCCGAGACATAAAGATTGATATATTGGACGACTATATTCGGACACCGGAAGTGTTCTGGAAAGTTTCAGAATTTACCGGAGTGCCGGGGGGGTTACCGGAACCCCCCGGGGGAATGGTGGGCCCTAGTGGGCCCTAGGGGAGAGAGAGGGCAGCAGCCAGGAGGTGGCGCGCCCCCTCCTAGGAAGGAGTCCGAATTGGACTAGGGAGGGGGGCGCGGCCCCTCTTTCCCTCTCGCTCTCCCTCTCTTTCCTTCCCCCTTCTTCCTTCTTTGGTAGTTCCTACTAGGAATAGGATTGCAATCCTATTCCTAGTAGGATTGCAGCCCTAGCCGCACCATAGAGGGCCAGGCCGGCCTCCCCCCTTGCTCCTTTAAATACGGGGGTAGGGGGGCACCCAAAGACACACAAGTTGAATTGTTCCAGCCGTGTGCGGTGCCCCCCTCCACAGAAACACACCTCGGTCATACCGTTGCAGTGCTTAGGCGAAGCCCTGCGCCGGTGAATACATCATATCCGTCACCACGCCGTCGTGCTGACGAAACTCTCCCGTGAAGCTCAACTGGATCAAGAGCTCGTGGGACGTCATCAAGCTGAACGTGTGCTGAATGCGGAGGTGCCGTACGTTCGGTGCTTGATCGGTTAGATCGCGAAGAAGTTCGACTACATCAACCGCGTCACTTGACGCTTCCGCTTTCGGTCTACGAGGGTACGTAGACTCACTCTTCCCTCTCGTTGCTATGTATCTGGTAGATAGATCTTGCGTGATCGTAGGAAAATTTTAAAATACTACGTTCCCCAACAGTGGCATCATGAGCCAGGTCTATGCGTAGATGATATGCACGAGTAGAACACAATGAGTTGTGGGCGATACTAGTCATACTGCTTACCAGCATGTCATACTTTGCTTCGGCGGTATTGTGAGATGAAGCGGCCCGGACCGACATTACGCGTACGCTTACGCGAGACTGGTTTCACCGTTACGAGCACTCGTTGCTTAAAGGTGACTGGCGGGTGTCTGTCTCTCTCACTTTAGCTGAATCAAGTGTGGCTACGCCCGGTCCTTGTGAAGGTTAAAACATCACATACTTGACGAAACATCGTTGTGGTTTTGTATGCGTAGGTAAGAACGGTTCTTGCTAAGCCCGTAGCAGCCACGTAAAACTTGCAACAACAAAGTAGAGGACGTCTAACTTGTTTTTGCAGGGCATGTTGTGATGTGATATGGTCAAGACATGATGAGTTGTACGGCTATGTATGAGATGATCATGTTTTGTAATGTTATCGGCAACTGGCAGGAGCCATATGGTTGTCGCTTTATTGTATGAAATGCAATCGCCATGTAATTGCTTTACTTTATCTAAGCGGTATCGATAGTCGTAGAAGCAATAGTTGGCGAGACGACAACGATGCTACGATGGAGATCAAGGTGTCGCGCCGGTGACGAAAGTGATCATGACGGTGCTTTGAAGATGGAGATCAAAAGCACAAGATGATGATGGCCATATCATGTCACATATTTTGATTGCATGTGATGTTTATCTTATTATGCTTCTTATTTTGCTTAGAACGACGGTAGCATTATAAGATGATCCCTTACTAAATTTCAAGGTATAAGTGTTCTCCCTGAGTATGCACCGTTGCGAAAGTTCGTCGTGCCGAGACACCACGTGATGATCGGGTGTGATAAGCTCTACGTTCAAATACAACGGGTGTAAGCCAGTTTTGCACACGCAGAATACTCGGGTTAAACTTGACGAGCCTAGCATATGCAGATATGGCCTCGGAACACTGGAGACTGAAAGGTCGAGCGTGAATCATATAGTAGATATGATCAACATAAGATGTTCACCATTGAAACTACTCCATCTCACGTGATGATCGGACATGGTTTAGTTGATTTGGATCACGTGATCATTTAGATGACTAGAGGGATGTCTATCTAAGTGGGAATTCTTAAGTAATATGATTAAATTGAACTTTAATTTATCATGAGCTTAGTCCTCGTAGTATTAGCATATCTATGTTGTAGATCAATAGCTCACGATGTTGCTCCCCGTTTATTTTTTTATATGTTCCTAGAGAAAACTAAGTTGAAAGATGTTAGTAGCAATGATGCGGAATTTTTCCGTGATCTGAGGATTATCCTCATTGCTGCACAGAGAATTATGTCCTTGATGCACCGCTAGGTGACAGACCTATTGCAGGAGCAGATGCAGACGTTATGAACGTTTTGACAAAAGCTCGGTATGATGACTACTTGATAGTTTAAGTGCACCATGCTTTACGGCTTAGAACCGGGACTTCAAAAACGTTTTGAACGCCACAGAGCATATAAGATGTTCCAAGAGTTGAAATTAGTATTTCATACTCATGCCCGTGTCGAGAGGAATGAGACCTCTGACAGTACTTTGCCTACAAGATGGAGGAGAATAGCTCAACCAGTGAGTATGTGCTCAGATTGTCTGGGTACTGCAATTGCTTGAATCAAGTGGGAGTTAATCTTCCAGATAAGATAGTAATTGACAAAGTTCTCTAGTCACTATCACCAAGTTAGTAGAACTTTGTGATGAACTATAATATGCAAGGGATGACGAAAGTAATTCCCGAGCTCTTCGCGATGCTGAAATCGGCGAAGGTAGAAATCAAGAAAGAGCATCAAGTGTTGATGGTTAATAATACCACTTGTTTCAAGTAAAGGGCAAAGGGATAGAAGGGGAACTTCGAGAAGAATGACAAGCAAGTTGTCACTCCCATGAAGAAACCCAAAGCTAAACTCAAGCCTGAAACTAAGTGCTTCTACTGCAAAGGAAATGGTCACTGGAAGTGGAACTGCCCTAGATATTTGGCGGATAAGAAGGATGGCAAAGTGAACAAAGGTATATTTGATATACTGATTATTGATGTGTATTTTACTAGTGTTCATAGCAACCCCTCGGTATTTGATACTGGTTCAGTTGCTAAAGAGTAGTAACTCGAAATGGGAGTTGCATAATGAACAAAAACTAGTTAAAGGATGAAGTGACGATGTGTATTGGAAGTAGTTCCAAGATTGATATGATCATCATCGCACACTCCCTATACTTTCGGGATTAGTGTTGAACCTAAATAAGTGTTATTTGGTGTTTGTGTTGAGCATGAATATAATTTGATCATGTTTATTACAATATGGTTATTCATGTAAGTTAGAGAATAATTGTTGTTCTGTTTACATGAATAAAACCTTCTATGGTCATACACCCAATGAAAATGGTTTGTTGGATCTCGATCGTGTGATACACATATTCATAATATTGAAGCCAAAAGATGCAAGGTTAATAATGATAGTGCAACTTATTTGTGGCACTGCCGTTTAGGTCATAATAGTGTAAAGCACATGAAGAAACTCCATAGTGATGGACTTTTGGAATCACTTGATTATGAATCACTTGGTGCTTGCGAACCATGCCTCATGGGCAAGATGACTAAAACTCCGTTCTCCGGAACAATGGAGCGAGCAATAGATTTGTTGGAGATCATACATACAGATGTATGTGGACCAATGAGTGTTGAAGCTCGCGGCGGGTATCGTTATTTTCTGACCTTCACTGATGATTTGAGCAGATATGGGTATATCTACTTAATGAAGCACAAGTCTGAAACATCTGAAAAGTTCAAAGAATTTCAGAGTGAAGTGGAGAATCATCGTAACAAGAAAATAAGAGTTTCTACGATATGATCGTAGAGGTAAAATATTTGAGTTAGCGAGTTTGGCCTTCAGTAAAAACAATGTGAAATAGTTTCACTACTCACGCCACCTGGAACACCACAGTGTAATGGTGTGTCCGAACATCATAACCGTACTTTATTAGATATGGTGCGATCGATGATGTCTCTTACCGATCTACCACTATCGCTTTTGGGGTTATGCATTAGAGACAGCTACATTCACGTTAAATAGGGCACCATCTAAATCCGTGGAGATGACACCGTATGAACTGTGGTTTGACGAGAAACCTAAGCTGTCATTTCTTTAAGTTTGGGATTGCGATGCTTATGTGAAAAAGTTTCAACATGATAAGCTCGAACCCAAATCGGAGAAGTAAATCTTCATAGGATACCCAAAAGAAACTGTTGGGTACACCTTCTATCACAGATCCGAAGGCAAGGTCTTTGTTGCTAAGAGTGGATCCTTTCTAGAGAAGGAGTTTCTCTCGAAAGAAGTGAGTGGGAGGAAAGTAGAACTTGATGAGGTAATTGTACCTTCTCCCGAATTGGAAAGTGAAACATCACAGAAACTAGTTCCAGTGATTGCTACACCAATTAGTGAGGAAGCTAATGATGATGATCATGAAACTTCAGATCAAGTTTCTACTGAACTTCATAGATCAACCAGAGTTCGCTCCGCATCAGAGTGGTACTGCAACCCGGTTCTGGAAGTCATGTTACTGGACTATGATGAACCTACGAACTATGAGGAAGCGATGATGAGCCAAGATTCCGCAAAATGGCTTGAGGACATGAAATCTGAGATGGGATCCATGTATGAGAACAAAGTGTGGACTTTGGTTGACTTGCCCGATGATCGGCAAGCCATCGAAAATAAATGGATCTTCAATAGGAAGACTGACGCTGACGGTAATGTTACTGTTTACAAGGCTCGACTTGTTGCGAAAGTTTTTCAACAGGTTCAAGGAGTTGACTACGATGAGACTTTCTCACCCGTAGCGATGCTTAAGTCTGTCCGAATCATGGTAGCAATTGCCGCATTTTATGAAATCTGGCAAATGGATAACAAAGCTGCATTCTTTAATGGATTTATTAAAGAAGACTTGTATATGATGCAATCAGAAGGTTTTGTCAATCCTAAAGGTGCTAACAAAATGTGCAAGCTCCAGCGATCCATCTATGGACTGGTGCAAGCATCTCGGAGTTGGAATATACGCTTTGATAAGTTGATCAAAGCATATAGATTTATACAGACTTGCGGTGAAGCCTGTATTTACAAAAAGTGAGTGGGAGAACTACAACCTTTTTGATAAGTATATGTGAATGACATATTGTCGATCGGAAATGATGTAGAATTTTCTGGAAAGCATAAAGAAGTGTTTGAAAGGAGTTTTTTCAAAAAAAAAGACCTTGGTGAAGCTGCTTACATATTGGGCATCAAGATCTATAGAGATAGATCAAGACGCTTGATAAGACTTTCAATGAGTACATACCTTGATAAGATTTTGAAGTAGTTCAAAAATGGATCAGTCAAAGAAGGAGTTCTTGCCTGACTTGTAAGGTGTGAAGTTGAGTAAGACTCAAAGCCAGACCACGGCAGAAAATATAGAGAGAATGAAAGTCATTCCCTATGCCTCAGCCATAGGTTCTATAGAGTATGCCATGCTGTGTACCAAACATGCTGTGTACCTTGCCATGAGTTTGTCAAGGGGGTACAATAGTGATCCAGGAGTAGATCACTGTACAGCGGTCAAAATTATCCTTAGTAACTGGATGACTAAGGAAATGTTTCTCGATTATGGAGGTGATAAAGAGTTCGTCGTAAAGGGTTACGCCGATGCAAGCTTTGACACTAAATCCAGATGACTCTAAGTATCAATCTGGATGCGTATTGAAAGTGGGAGCAATTAGCTAGAGTAGCTCTATGCAGAGCATTGTAGACATAGAAATTTGCGAAATACATACGGATCTAAATATGACAGACCCGTTGACTAAACTTCTCTCACAAGCAAAACATGATCACACCTTATTACTCTTGGGTATTAATCACATAGCGATGTGAACTAGATTATTGACTCTAGTAAACCCTTTGGGTGTTGGTCACATGGCGATGTGAACTATGGGTGTTATTCACATAACGATGTGAACTATCGGTATTAAATCAAATGGCGATGTGAGCTAGATTATTGACTCTAGTGCAAGTGGGAGACTGAAGGAAATATGCCCTGGAGACAATAATAAAGTTGTTATTTATATTTCCTTATATCATGATAAATGTTTATTATTCATGCTAGAATTGTATTAACCGGAAACTTAGTACATGTGTGAATACATAGACAAAACAGACTGTCCCTAGTATGCCTCTACTAGACTAGCTCATTGATCAAAGATGGTTATGTTTCCTAACCATAGACATGAGTTGTCATTTGATCAACGGGATCACATCATTAGGAGAATGATGTGATGGACTAGACCCATCCGTTAGCATAGCACTATGATCGTTTAGTTTTACTGCTATTGCTTTCTTCATGACTTATATATGTTCCTATGACTATGAGATTATGCAACTCCCGAATACCGTAGGAACACCTTGTGTGCTATCAAACATCACAACGTAACTGGGTGATCATAAAGATGCTCTACAGGTGTCTCCGAAAGTATTCGTGGTGTTGGCATAGATCAAGATTAGGATTTGTCACTCCGAGTGTCGGAGAGGTATCTCTGGGCCCTCTCGGTAACACACATCATAATAAGCCTTGCAAGCAAAAGACTAATGAGTTAGTCACGAGATGATGTGTTACGGAACGAGTAAAGAGACTTGCCGGTAATGAGATTGAACTAGGTATAGAGATACCGACGATCGAATCTCGGGCAAGTAACATACCGATGACAAAAGGAACAACGTATGTTGTTATGCGGTTTGACCGATAAAGATCTTCGTAGAATATGTAGGAGCCAATATGAGCATCCAGGTTCCGCTATTGGTTATTGACCGGAGATGAGTCTCGGTCATGTCTACATAGTTCTCGAACCCGCAGGGTCCGCACGCTTAACGTTTGATGACGATCGGTATTATGAGTTTATGAGTTTTGTTGTACCGAAGGTAGTTCGGAGTCCTGGATGAGATCACGGACATGACGAGGAGTCTCGGAATGTTCGAGACATAAAGATTGATATATTGGACGACTATATTCGGACACCGGAAGTGTTCTGGAAAGTTTCAGAATTTACCGGAGTGCCGGGGGGTTACCGGAACCCCCCGGGGGAATGGTGGGCCCTAGTGGGCCCTAGGGGAGAGAGAGGGCAGCAGCCAGGAGGTGGCGCGCCCCCTCCTAGGAAGGAGTCCGAATTGGACTAGGGAGGGGGGTGCGGCCCCTCTTTCCCTCTCCCTCTCCCTCTCTTTCCTTCCCCCTTCTTCCTTCTTTGGTAGTTCCTACTAGGAATAGGATTGCAAATTCTATTCCTAGTAGGATTGCATCCCTAGCCGCACCATAGAGGGCCAGGCCGGCCTCCCCCTTGCTCCTTTATATACGGGGGCAGGGGGGCACCCAAAGACACACAAGTTGAATTGTTCCAGCCGTGTGCGGTGCCCCCCTCCACAGAAACACACCTCGGTCATACCGTTGCAGTGCTTAGGCGAAGCCCTGCGCCGGTGAATACATCATATCCGTCACCACGCCGTCGTGCTGACGAAACTCTCCCGTGAAGCTCAACTGGATCAAGAGCTCGTGGGACGTCATCAAGCTGAACGTGTGCTGAACGCGGAGGTGCCGTACGTTCGGTGCTTGATCGGTTAGATCGCGAAGAAGTTCGACTACATCAACCGCGTCACTTGACGCTTCCGCTTTCGGTCTACGAGGGTACGTAGACTCACTCTTCCCTCTCGTTGCTATGCATCTGGTAGATAGATCTTGTGTGATCGTAGGAAAATTTTAAAATACTACGTTCCCCAACACTAGTAACATGATTTCCAGAACTGGGTTGCCGTACCACTCTGGTGCGGAACGTACTCTGGTTGATCTACGACGTTCAGCAGAAACTTGATCTGAAGTTTCATGATCATCATCATTAGCTTCCTCACTAATTGGTGTAGGAATCACTGGAACTAGTTTCTGTGATGTTCCATTTTTCAATTCGGGAGAAGGTACAATTGTTGGGGAACGTAGTATTTTAAAATTTTCCTACGATCACGCAAGATCTATCTACCAGATGCATAGCAACGAGAGGGAAGAGTGTGTCTACGTACCCTCGTAGACCGGGAGCGGAAGCGTCAAGTGACGCGGTTGATGTTGTCGAACTTCTTCGCGATTCAACCGATCAAGCACCGAACGTACGACACCTCCGCGTTCAGCACACGTTCAGCTTGATGACGTCCCACGAGCTCTTGATCCAGTTGAGCTTCACGGGAGAGTTTCGTCAGCACGACGGCGTGGTGACGGATATGATGTGTTCACCGGCGCAGGGCTTCGCCTAAGCTCCGCGATGGTATGACCGAGGTGTGATTCTGTGGAGGGGGGCACCGCACACGGCTAAAACAATTCAACTTGTGTTTCTTTGGGTGCCCCCCTGCCCCCGTATATAAAGGAGCAGGGGAGGGAGGCCGGCCGGCCCTTCCTGGTGCGGCTAGGGAAGGAGTCCTACTAGGAATAGGATTGCAATCCTATTCCTAGTAGGATTCACCGAAAGGAAGAAGGGGGAAAGGAATAGGAGAGGTGGCGCCCCCCCAATCCTAGTCCAACTAGGAACCCTAGGTGGGGGCACCGGCCAGCCCTATGGGCTGCCTCTCTCTTTCCCTTTAGGCCCACTATGGACCATCCCCTCTCGTAGGGGGTTCCGGTAACCCCCTCCGGCATTCCCGATAAATCCGAAACTTTTCCGGTATACTTCCGGTGTCCGAATAGAGCCGTCCAATATATCAATCTTTATGTCTCGGACATTCCGAGACTCCTCGTCATGTCCGTGATCTCATCCGGGACTCCGAACTACCTTCGGTACATCAATACTCATAAACTCATAATACCGATCGTCATCAAACGTTAAGCGTGCGGACCCTACAGGTTCGAGAACTATGTAGACATGACCGAGACTCATCTCCGGTCAATAACCAATAGCGGAACCTGGATGTTCATATTGGCTCCTACATATTCTACGAAGATCTTTTATCGGTCAGAACCGCATAACAACATACGTTGTTCCTTTTGTCAAACGGTATGTTACTTGCCCGAGATTCGATCGTCGGTATCTTTATACCTAGTTCAATCTCGTTACCGGCAAGTCTCTTTACTCGTTCCGTAACACATCATCTCGTGACTAACTCATTAGTCTTTTGCTTGCAAGGCTTATTGTGATGTGTGTTACCGAGAGGGCCCAGAGATACCTCTCCGACACTCGGAGTGACAAATCCTAATCTTGATCTATGCCAACACCACGAATACTTTCGGAGACACCTGTAGAGCATCTTTATGATCACCCAATTACGTTGTGACGTTTGATAGCACACAAGGTGTTCCTACGGTATTCGGGAGTTGCATAATCTCATAGTCATAGGAACATGTATAAGTCATGAAGAAAGCAATAGCAGTTAAACTAAATGATCATAGTGCTATGCTAACGGATGGGTCTTGTCCATCACATCATTCTCCTAATGATGTGATCCCGTTGATCAAATGACAACTCATGTCTATGGCTAGGAAACATAACCATCTTTGATCAATGAGCTAGTCTAGTAGAGGCATACTAGGGACATACTGTTTTGTCTATGTATCCACACATGTACTAAGTTTCCGGTTAATACAATTCTAGCATGAATAAAAGACATTTATCATGATATAAGGAAATACAAATAACATCTTTATTATTGCCTCTAGGGCATATTTCCTTCAGTCTCCCACTTGAACTAGAGTCAATAATCTAGATTACAAAGTGATGATCCTCACACCCATGGAGTCTTGGTGCTGATCATGTTTTGCCCGTGGAAGAGGCTTAGTCAACGGGTCTGCAACATTCAGATCCGTATGTATTTTGCAAATCTCTATGTCTCCCTCCTTGACTAGATCGCGGATGGAATTGAAGCGTCTTTTGATGTGCTTTGTTCTCTTGTGAAACCTGTATTCCTTCGCCAAGGCTATGGCTCCAGTGTTGTCACAAAAGATTTTCATTGGACCCGATGCACTAGGTACTACACCTAGATCGGATATGAACTCCTTCATCCAGACTCCTTCATTTGCTGCTTCCGAAGCAGCTATGTATTCCGCTTCACACGTAGATCCCGCCACGACGCTCTGCTTGGAACTGCACCAGCTGACAGCCCCACCGTTCAATAAAAATACATATCCGGTTTGTGACTTTGAGTCATCCGGATCAGTGTCAAAGCTAGAATCGACGTAACCGTTTACGACGAGCTCTTTGTCACCTCCATATACGAGAAAAATATCCTTTGTTCTTTTCAGATACTTTAGGATGTTTTTGACCGCTGTCCAGTGATCCATTCCTGGATTACTTTGGTACCTCCCTGCTAGACTTATAGCAAGGCACACATCAGGTCTGGTACACAGCATTGCATACATGATAGATCCTATGGCTGAGGCATAGGGAATGACTTTCATTTTCTCTCTATCTTCTGCAGTGGTCGGGCATTGAGTCTTACTCAACTTCATACCTTGTAAAACAGGCAAGAACCCTTTCTTTGACTGATCCATTTTGAACTTCTTCAAAATCTTATCAAGGTATGTGCTTTGTGAAAGTCCAATTAAGCGTCTTGATCTATCTCTATAGATCTTGATACCTAATATATAAGCAGCTTCACCGAGGTCTTTCATTGAAAAACTTTTATTCAAATATCCTTTTATGCTATCCAGAAATTCTATATCATTTCCAATCAACAATATGTCATCTACATATAATATTAGAAATGCTACAGAGCTCCCACTCACTTTCTTGTAAATACAGGCTTCTCCAAAAGTCTGTATAAAACCATATGCTTTGATCACCTCATCAAAGCGTATATTCCAACTCCGAGATGCTTGCACCAGTCCATAGATGGATCGCTGGAACTTGCATACTTTGTTAGCACCTTTTGGATCGACAAAACCTTCTGGTTGCATCATATACAACTCTTCTTTGAGATATCCATTTAGGAATGCAGTTTTGACATCCATTTGCTAGATTTCATAATCATAAAATGCGGCAATTGCTAACATGATTCGGACAGACTTAAGCATCGCTACAGGTGAGAAAGTCTCATCGTAGTCAACTCCTTGAACTTGTCGAAAACCTTTCGCAACAAGTCGAGCTTTGTAAACAGTAATATTACCGTCTGCGTCGGTCTTCCTCTTGAAGATCCATTTATTTTCGATGGCTTGCCGATCATCGGGCAAGTCAACCAAAGTCCACACTTTGTTCTCATACATGGATCCCATCTCAGATTTCATGGCTTCAAGCCATTTCGTGGAATCTGGGCTCATCATCGCTTCCTCATAGTTCGTAGGTTCATCATGGTCTAGTAACATGATTTCCAGAACTGGGTTGCCGTACCACTCTGGTGCGGAACGTACTCTGGTTGATCTACGATGTTCAGCAGAAACTTGATCCGAAGTTTCATGATCATTATCATCAACTTCCTCACTAATTGGTGTAGGAATCACTGGAACAATTTCTTGTGATGTACTACTTTCCAATATGGGAGAAGGTACAATTACCTCATCAAGTTCTACTTTCCTCCCACTCACTTCTTTCGAGAGAAACTCTTTTTCTAGAAAGGATCCGTTCTTAGCAACGAATATTTTGCCTTCAGATCTGTGATAGAAGGTGTACCCAACAGTCTCTTTTTGGTATCCTATGAAGACACATTTTTCCGACTTGGGATCGAGCTCATCAGGTTGAAGTGTTTTCACATAAGCATCGCAGCCCCAAATTTTAAGAAACAACAACTTTGGTTTCTTGCCAAACCATAGTTCATAAGGTGTCGTATCAACGGATTTAGATGGTGCCCTATTTAACATGAATGCAGCTGTCTCTAATGCATAACCCCAAAACGATAGCGGTAAATCGGTAAGAGACATCATAGATCGCACCATATCCAATAAAGTACGGTTACGACGTTCGGACACACCATTACGCTGTGGTGTTCCAGGTGGCGTGAGTTGTGAAACTATTCCACATTGTTTCAAATGAAGACCAAACTCGTAACTCAAATATTCTCCTCCACGATCAGATCGTAGGAACTTTATTTTCTTGTTACGATGATTCTCTACTTCACTCTGAAATTCTTTGAACTTTTCAAATGTTTCAGACTTGTGTTTCATTAAGTAGATATACCCATATCTGCTCAAATCATCAGTGAAGGTCAGAAAATAACGATACCCGCCGCGAGCATCAACACTCATTGGTCCACATACATCAGTATGTATGATTTCCAACAAATCTGTTGCTCGCTCC
>LR738709.1:722928482-722948423 GCA_902687465.1 Secale cereale | reverse complement strand
TCTAAGCAAAATAAGAAGCATAATAAGATAAACATCACATGCAATCAAAATATGTGACATGATATGGCCATCATCATCTTGTGCTTTTGATCTCCATCTTCAAAGCACCGTCATGATCACCTTCGTCACCGGCTTGACACCTTGATCTTCATCGTAGCATCGTTGTCGTCTCTCCAACTATTGCTTCCACGACTATCGCTACCGCTTAGTGATAAAGTAAAGCAATTACATGGCGATTGCATTTCATACAATAAAGCGACAACCATATGGCTCCTGCCAGTTGCCGATAACTTTACAAAACATGATCATCTCATACAAAACCGTATAACTCATCATGTCTTGACCATATCACATCACAACATGCCCTGCAAAAACAAGTTAGACGTCCTCTACTTTGTTTGTTGCAAGTTTTACGTGGCTGCTACGGGCTTAGCAAGAACCGTTCTTACCTACGCATACAAAACCACAACGATGTTTCGTCAAGTATGTGTTGTTTTAACCTTCACAAGGACCGGGCGTAGCCACACTTGATTCAGCTAAAGTGAGAGAGACAGACACCCGCCAGTCACCTTTAAGCAACGAGTGCTCGTAATGGTGAAACAAGTCTCGCGTAAGCGTACGCGTAATGTCAATCCGGGCCGCTTCATCTCACAATACCGCCGAAGCAAAGTATGACATGCTGGTAAGCAGTATGACTAGTATCGTCCACAATCTCATTGTGTTCTACTCGTGCATATCATCTACGCATAAACCTGGCTCATGATGCCACTGTTGGGGAACGTAGTATTTTAAAATTTTCCTACGATCACGCAAGATCTATCTACCAGATGCATAGCAACGAGAGTAAAGAGTGTGTCTACGTACCCTCGTAGACCGGGAGCGGAAGCGTCAAGTGACGCGGTTGATGTTGTCGAACTTCTTCGCGATCCAACCAATCAAGCACCGAACGTACGGCACCTCCGCGTTCAGCACACGTTCAGCTTGATGACGTCCCACGAGCTCTTGATCCAGTTGAGCTTCACGGGAGAGTTTCGTCAGCACGACGGCGTGGTGACGGATATGATGTGTTCACCGGCGCAGGGCTTCGCCTAAGCTCCGCGATGGTATGACCGAGGTGTGATTCTGTGGAGGGGGGCACCGCACACGGCTAAAACAATTCAACTTGTGTTTCTTTGGGTGCCCCCCTGCCCCCGTATATAAAGGAGCAGGGGAGGGAGGCCGGCCGGCCCTTCCTGGTGCGGCTAGGGAAGGAGTCCTACTAGGAATAGGATTGCAATCCTATTCCTAGTAGGATTCACCGAAAGGAAGAAGGGGGAAAGGAATAGGAGAGGTGGCGCCCCCCCAATCCTAGTCCAACTAGGAACCCTAGGTGGGGGCGCCGGCCAGCCCTATGGGCTGCCTCTCTCTTTCCCTTTAGGCCCACTATGGACCATCCCCTCTCGTAGGGGGTTCCGGTAACCCCTTCCGGCATTCCCGATAAATCCGAAACTTTTCCGGTATACTTCCGGTGTCCGAATATAGCCGTCCAATATATCAATCTTTATGTCTCGGACATTCCGAGACTCCTCGTCATGTCCGTGATCTCATCCGGGACTCCGAACTACCTTCGGTACATCAATACTCATAAACTCATAATATCGATCGTCATCAAACGTTAAGCGTGCGGACCCTACGGGTTCGAGAACTATGTAGACATGACCGAGACTCATCTCCGGTCAATAACCAATAGCGGAACCTGGATGTTCATATTGGCTCCTACATATTCTACGAAGATCTTTTATCGGTCAGAACCGCATAACAACATACGTTGTTCCTTTTGTCAAACGGTATGTTACTTGCCCGAGATTCGATCGTCGGTATCTCTATACCTAGTTAAATCTCGTTACCGGCAAGTCTCTTTACTCGTTCCGTAACACATCATCTCGTGACTAACTCATTAGTCTTTTGCTTGCAAGGCTTATTGTGATGTGTGTTACCGAGAGGGCCTAGAGATACCTCTCCGACACTCGGAGTGACAAATCCTAATCTTGATCTATGCCAACACCACGAATACTTTCGGAGACACCTGTAGAGCATCTTTATGATCACCCAGTTACGTTGTGACGTTTGATAGCACACAAGGTGTTCCTACGGTATTCGGGAGTTGCATAATCTCATAGTCATAGGAACATGTATAAGTCATGAAGAAAGCAATAGCAGTTAAACTAAACGATCATAGTGCTATGCTAACGGATGGGTCTTGTCCATCACATCATTCTCCTAATGATGTGATCCCGTTGATCAAATGACAACTCATGTCTATGGCTAGGAAACATAACCATCTTTGATCAATGAGCTAGTCTAGTAGAGGCATACTAGGGACATACTGTTTTGTCTATGTATCCACACATGTACTAAGTTTCCGGTTAATACAATTCTAGCATGAATAAAAGACATTTATCATGATATAAGGAAATACAAATAACATCTTTATTATTGCCTCTAGGGCATATTTCCTTCAACAATTACCTCATCAAGTTCTACTTTCCTCCCACTCACTTCTTTCGAGAGAAACTCCTTCTCTAGAAAGGATCCACTCTTAGCAACAAAGACCTTGCCTTCGGATCTGTGATAGAAGGTGTACCCAACAGTTTCTTTTGGGTATCCTATGAAGATTTACTTCTCCGATTTGGGTTCGAGCTTATCATGTTGAAACTTTTTCACATAAGCATCGCAGTCCCAAACTTAAAAAGTTGACAACTTAGGTTTCTCGTCAAACCACAGTTCATACGGTGTCATCTCCACGGATTTAGATGGTGCCCTATTTAACGTGAATGTAGCTGTCTGTAATGCATAACCCCAAAAGCAATAGTGGTAGATCAGTAAGAGACATCATCGATCGCACCATATCTTATAAAGTACGGTTATGACGTTCGGACACACCATTACACTGTGGTGTTCCAGGTGGCGTGAGTAGTGAAACTATTTCACATTGTTTTTACTGAAGGCCAAACTCGCTAACTCAAATATTTTACCTCTACGATCATATCATAGAAACTCTTATTTTCTTGTTACGATGATTCTCCACTTCACTCTGAAATTCTTTGAACTTTTCAAATGTTTCAGACTTGTGCTTCATTAAGTAGATATACCCATATCTGCTCAAATCATCAGTGAAGGTCAGAAAATAACGATTCCCGCCGTGAGCTTCAACACTCATTGGTCTGCATACATCAGTATGTATGATTTCCAACAACTCTGTTGCTCGCTCCACAGTTCCGGAGAACGGAGTTTTAGTCATCTTGCCCATGAGGCATGGTTCGCAAGCACCAAGTGATTCATAATCAAGTCATTTCAAAAAGTCCATCACTATGGAGTTTCTTCATGCGCTTTACACCAATATGACCTAAACGGCAGTGCCACAAATAAGTTGCACTATCATTATTAACCTTGCATCTTTTGGCTTCAATATTATGAATATGTGTATCACACGATCGAGATCCAACAAACTATTTTCATTGGGTGTATGACCATAGAAGGTTTTATTCATGTAAACAAAACAACAATTATTCTCTAACTTACATGAATAACCGTATTGCAATAAACATGATCAAATCATATTCATGCTCAACACAAACACCAAATAACACTTATTTAGGTTCAACACTAATCCTGAAAGTATAGGGAGTGTGCGATGATGATCATATCAATCTTGGAACTGCTTCCAATACACATCGTCACTTCATCCTTTAACTAGTTTCTGTTCATTATGCAACTCCCATTTCGAGTTACTACTCTTTAGCAACTGAACCAGTATCAAATACCGAGGGGTTGCTATGAACACTAGTAAAATACACATCAATAATCTGTATATCAAATATACCTTTGTTCACTTTGCCATCCTTCTTATCCGCCAAGTATCTAGGGCAGTTCCACTTCCGGTGACCATTTCCTTTGCAGTAGAAGCACTTAGTTTCAGGCTTGAGTTTAGCTTTGGGTTTCTTCATGGGAGTGAAAACTTGCTTGTCATTCTTCTTGAAGTTCCCCTTCTATCCCTTTGCCCTTTACTTGAAACAAGTGGTCTTATTAACCATCAACACTTGATGTTCTTTCTTGATTTCTACCTTCGCCGAAGAGCTCGGGAATTACCTTCGTCATCCCTTGCATATTATAGTTCATCACGAAGTTCTACTAACTTGGTGATAGTGACTAGAGAACTTTGTCAATTACTATCTTATCTGGAAGATTAACTCCCACTTGATTCAAGTAATTGTAGTACCCAGACAATCTGAGCACATGCTCACTGGTTGAGCTATTCTCCTCCATCTTGTAGGCAAAGTACTGTCAGAAGTCTAATACCTCTCGACACGGGCATGAGTATGAAATACTAATTTCAACTCTTGGAACATCTCATATGCTCCGTGGCGTTCAAAACGTTTTTGAAGTCCCGGTTATAAGCCGTAAAGCATGGTGCACTAAACTATCAAGTAGTCATCATACCGAGCTTTTGTCAAAACGTTCATAACGTCTACATCTGCTCCTGCAATAGGTCTGTCACCTAGCGGTGCATCAAGGACATATTTCTCTGTGCAGCAATGAGGATAATCCTCAGATCACGGAACAATTCCACATCATTGCTACTAACATCTTTCAACTTAGTTTTCTCTAGGAACATATAAAAAATAAACGGGGAGCAACATCGTGAGCTATTGATCTACAACATAGATATGCTAATACTACGAGGACTAAGTTCATGATAAATTAAAGTTCAATTTAATCATATTAATCAAAGAACTCCCACTTAGATAGACATCCCTCCGGTCATCTAAATGATCATGTGATCCAAATCAACTAAACCATGTCCGATCATCACGTGAGATGGAGTAGTTTCAATGGTGAACATCTTATGTTGATCATATCTACTATATGATTCACGCTCGACCTTTCGGTCTCTAGTGTTCCGAGGCCATATCTGCATATGCTAGGCTCGTCAAGTTTAACCCGAGTATTCTGCGTGTGCAAAACTGGCTTACACCCGTTGTATTTGAACGTAGAGCTTATCACACCCGATCATCACGTGGTGTCTCGGCACGACGAACTTTCGCAACGGTGCATACACAGGGAGAACACTTATACCTTGAAATTTAGTAAGGGATCATCTTATAATGCTACCGTCGTTCTAAGCAAAATAAGAAGCATAATAAGATAAACATCACATGCAATCAAAATATGTGACATGATATGGCCATCATTATCTTGTGCTTTTGATCTCCATCTCCAAAGCACCGTCATGATCACCTTCGTTACCGGCACGACACCTTGATCTCCATCGTAGCATCGTTGTCGTCTCGCCAACTATTGCTTCTACGACTATCGCTACCGCTTAGTGATAAAGTAAAGCAATTACATGGCGATTGTATTTCATACAACAAAGCGACAACCATATGGCTCCTGCCAGTTGCCGATAATATTACAAAACATGATCATCTCATACAACACCGTATAACTCATCATGTCTTGACGATATCACATCACAACATGCCCTGCAAAAACAAGTTAGACGTCCTCTACTTTGTTGTTGCAAGTTTTACGTGGCTGCTACGGGCTTTAGCAAGAACCGTTCTTACCTACGCATACAAAACCACAACGATGTTTCGTCAAGTATGTGATGTTTTAACCTTCACAAGGACCGGGCGTAGCCACACTTGATTCAACTAAAGTGAGAGAGACAGACACCCGCCAGTCACCTTTAAGCAACGAGTGTTCGTAACGGTGAAACCAGTCTCGCGTAAGCGTACGCGTAATGTCGGTCCGGGCCGCTTCATCTCACAATACCGCCGAAGCAAAGTATGACATGCTGGTAAGCAGTATGACTAGTATCGCCCACAACTCATTGTGTTCTACTCATGCATATCATCTACGCATAGACCTGGCTCATGATGCCACTGTTGGGGAACGTAGTATTTTAAAATTTTCCTACGATCACGCAAGATCTATCTACCAGATGCATATCAACGAGAGGGAAGAGTGTGTCTACGTACCTTCGAAGACCGGAAGCGGAAGCGCGTCAAGTGACGCGGTTGATGTAGTCGAACTTCTTCGCGATTCAACCGATCAAGCAGCGAACGTACGGCACCTCCGCGTTCAGCATGTTGGAAATATGCCCTAGAGGCAATAATAAATTGGTTATTATTATATTTCCTTGTTCATGATAATTGTTTATTATCCATGCTAGAATTGTATTGATAGGAAACTCAGATACATGTGTGGATACATAGACAAACACCATGTCCCTAGTAAGCCTCTAGTTGACTAGCTCGTTGATCAATAGATGGTCACAGTTTCCTGACCATGGACATTGGATGTCATTGATAACGGGATCACATCATTAGGAGAATGATGTGATGGACAAGACCCAATCCTAAGCCTAGCACAGATCGTGTAGTTCGTATGCTAAAGCTTTTCTATATGTCAAGTATCTTTTCCTTAGACCATGAGATTGTGCAACTCCCGGATACCGTAGGAATGCTTTGGGTGTACCAAACGTCACAACGTAACTGGGTGGCTATAAAGGTGCACTACAGGTATCTCCGAAAGTGTCTGTTGGGTTGGCATGAATCGAGACTGGGATTTGTCACTCCGTGTGACGGAGAGGTATCTCTGGGCCCACTCGGTAGGACATCATCATAATGTGCACAATGTGATCAAGGAGTTGATCACGGGATGATGTGTTACGGAACGAGTAATGGGACTTGCCGGTAACGAGACTGAACAAGGTATCGGGATACCGACGATCGAATCTCGGGCAAGTACTGTACCATAGACAAAGGGAATTGTATACGAGGTTGATTGAATCCTTGACATCATGGTTCATCCGATGAGATCATCGTGGATCATGTGGGAGCCAACATGGGTATCCAGATCCCGCTGTTGGTTATTGACCGGAGAGTCGTCTCGGTCATGTCTGCGTGTCTCCCGAACCCGTAGGGTCTACACACTTAAGGTTCGGTGACGCTAGGGTTGTAGAGATATAAGTATGCGGAAACCCGAAAGTTGTTCGGAGTCCCGGATGAGATCCCGGACGTCACGAGGAGTTCTGGAATGGTCCGGAGGTAAAGATTTATATATAGGAAGTCCTATTTTGGCCACCGGAAAATGTTCGGGATTTTTCGGTATTGTACCGGGAAGGTTCTAGAAGGTTCCGAAGTGGGGCCCACCTGGATGGGGGGACCCACATGAACGTGGGTAGTGGGGGAAAGGCCCCACACCCCTGGTCAAGGCGCACCAAGATCCCCCCTTAGAAGGAATAAGATCATATCCCGAAGGGATAAGATCAAGATCCCTAAAAAGGGGGGATAACAATCGGTGGGGAAAGGAAATGATGGGATTTCTTTCCCCCACCTTTGCCAACGCCCCAATGGACTTGGAGGGCAAGAAACCAGCCCCCTCCACCCCTATATATAGTGGGGAGGCGCATGGGAGCAGCACCCCAAGCCCTGGCGCCTCCCTCTCCCTCCCGTGACACATCTCCCTCCTCCCGCAGCGCTTGGCGAAGCCCTGCTGGAATCCCGCTACTTCCACCACCACGTCGTCGTGCTGCTGGATCTCCATCAACCTCTCCTCCCCCCTTGCTGGATCAAGAAGGAGGAGACGTCCCCGCTCCGTACGTGTGTTGAACACGGAGGTGCCGTCCGTTCGGCGCTAGGATCATTGGTGATTTGGATCACGACGAGTACGACTCCATCATCCCCGTTCTCTTGAACGCTTCCGCTCGCGATCTACAAGGGTATGTAGATGCACTCCCCTTTATGCTCGTTGCTAGATTACTCCATAGATAGATCTTGGTGATGCGTAGGAAAAATTTTGATTTTCTGCTACGATCCCCAACAGTGGCATCATGAGCTAGGTCTATGCGTAGTATCTTGCACGAGTAGAACACAAAGTAGTTGTGGGCGTAGATTTGTCAATTTACTTACCGTTACTAGTCTTATCTTGATTCGGCGGCATCGTGGGATGAAGCGGCCCGGACCGACCTTACACGTACTCTTACGTGAGACAGGTTCCACCGACTGACATGCACTAGTTGCATAAGGTGGCTAGCGGGTGTCTGTCTCTCCCACTTTAGTCGGATCGGATTCGATGAAAAGGGTCCTTATGAAGGGTAAATAGAAATTGGCATATCACGTTGTGGTTTTGGCGTAGGTAAGAAACGTTCTTGCTAGAAACCTATAGCAGCCACGTAAAACTTGCAACAACAATTAGAGGACGTCTAACTTGTTCTTGCAGCATGTGCCGTGTGATGTGATATGGCCAAAAGGACGTGATGAATGATATATGTGTGATGTATGAGATTGATCATGTTCTTGTAATAGGAATCACGACTTGCATGTCGATGAGTATGACAACCGGCAGGAGCCATAGGAGTTGTCTTATTTTATTGTATGACCTGCGTGTCACTGAAAACGCCATGTAATTACTTTACTTTATTGCTAACCGTTAGCCATAGTAGTAGAAGTAATGTTTGGCGAGACGACTTCATGAAGACACGATGATAGAGATCATGATGATGGAGATCATGGTGTCATGCCGGTGACAAAGATGATCATGGTGCCCTGAAGATGAAGATCAAAGGAGCAAAATGATATTGGCCATATCATGTCACTTTATTTGATTGCATGTGATGTTTATCATGTTTTACATCTTATTTGCTTAGAACGACGGTAGTGAATAAGATGATCTCTCACTAAAATTTCAAGAATTGTGTTCCCCCTAACTGTGCACCGTTGCTAAGGTTCGTTGTTCCGAAGCACCACGTGATGATCGGGTGTGATAGGTTCTAACGTTCGCATACAACGGGTGTAAGCCAGATTTACACACGCGATACACTTAGGGTTGACTTGACGAGCCTAGCATGTACAGACATGGCCTCGGAACACGGAAGACCGAAAGGTCGAACATGAGTCGTATAGAAGATACGATCAACATGAAGATGTTCACCGTTGATGACTAGTCCGTCTCACGTGATGATCGGACACGGCCTAGTCGATTCGGATCATGTATCACTTAGATGACTAGAGAGATGTCTATCTGAGTGGGAGTTCATTAGATGAACTTAATTGGCATGAACAATAGTCTAAGTTGTCTTCGCAAATTATGTTGTAGACCAATAACTGCGTTGTAGCTCCCTGTTTAATACGATCCTAGAGAAAGACTAAGTTGAAAGATATTGTAAGCATTGATGCGGACTGGGTCCGTAGTCCGAGGAGTGTCCTCACTGCTACACAGAAAGCTTACGTCTTTGATGCACCGCTCGATGTGCAGACCCCTACAACGTTGTCTGTGGATGTTGTGAACACCTGACAGACACGTCCCGATGACTACTTGATAGTTTAGTGCACCATACTTTACGGCTTAGAATCGGGATTCCAATGACGTTTTGAACGCCATAGAACATATGAGATGTTCTAAGAGCTGAAATTGGGATTTCAGGCTCATGCCCGTGTTGAGAGGTATGAGACCTCTGACAAGTTCTTTTGCCAAAAGGATGGAGGAGAATATCTCAACTAGTGAGCATGTGCTCAGAATGTCTGGGTGCTTAAATCACTTGAACCAAGTGGGAGTTAATCTTCCAGATGAGATAGTGGTTGACGGTATTCTCTAGACACTATCACCATGCTACTAGAACTTCGTGATGAACTATGACATGCAAAGGATGGAGATGATCCCGGAGCTATTAGCGGTGCTTAAGACCGCAAAAGTAGAAATCAAGAAGGAGCATCAAGTGTTGATGGTTTAACAAGACCACTGGTTTCAAAAGGGGCAAGGGCTAGAAAGGAAACTTCATGAATGGCAAACCAGTTGTCGCTCTGATGAAGGAACCCATGGTTGAACCCAAACCTCGAGACTAAGTGCTTCTATTGTAAGGGAAACGGTCACATGGTAGCGGAACTACCCCAAATACATGGTAGATAAGAAAGTTGGCAACTTCAACAAAGTATATTTGATATACGTGTTATTGATGTGTACTTCACTAGTACTCCTTGTAGCACCTGGGTATTGGATACCGGTTCAGTTGCTATTATTAGTGGCTTGAAGCAAAAGCTACGGACTGAACGGAGACTAGCTAAGGGCGACGTGACGATGTGTGTTGGAAGTGTTTCCAAGGTTGATAAGATCACCATCGCACGCTCCCTCTATTTTCGAGATTAGTGTTGAACCTAGATAAATGTTACCAGGTGTCTACGTTGAGCATGAATATGATTAGATCATGTTCATTGCAATACGATTATTCATTTAAGTCAGAGAATAATGGTTATTCTATTTACATGAATAATACCTTTATGGTCATGCACCCAATGGTTCGTTGAATCTCGATCATAGTAATACACATGATGATAATATTAATGCCAAAAGATGTAGAGTTAATGATGATAGGACCACTTTCTTGTGGCACTGCCGCTTAGGTCATTTTGGCATAAAATGCATGAAGAAACTCCATGTTGATGGATGTTTGGAGTCACTTGATTTTGAATCGCTTGACACATGCAAGCCATGCCTCATGGGCAGAATGACTAAGATCCCATTTTTAGGTACAATGAAACGGGCAAGTGACTTGTTGGAAATCATACATGCTGATGTGTGTGATCCAATGAGAATTGAGGCGTGTGGTGGATATCGTTATTTTCTCATCTTCACTAACGATTTGAGTAGATATGGGTATATTTACTTAATGAAGCAAAAGTCTGAAACGTTTGAAAAGTTCAAGCAATTTCAGAGTGAAGTTAAGAATCATCATAAGAAGAAGATCATGTTCCTACGACTGATCAAGGGGAGATTTTCTGAGTTATGATTTTGGCAATCACTTAAGACATTGTGGAATTGTTTCGCAGTTGAAGCCACCTAGAACACCACAGCGTAACAGTGTGTCCAGACGTCGTAATCGAACCTTATGAGATATGGTGCGATCTATGATGTCTCTTACCGATCTACCGCTATTATTTTGAGGTTATACATTAGAGACAGTTGCACTCACTTTCGATAGGGCACCATCTAAGTCCGTTGAGATGACGCCGTGTGAACTATGGTTTGGCAAGAAACCAAAGTTGTCGTTTCTTAATGTTTGGGGTTGCGATGCTTATGGCTTCAGCCGGAAAAAGCTCGAACCCAAAAGCGGACAAATACATCTTCATAGGATACCCAAAGGTAACAATTGGGTATACATTCTATCTCAGATCCAAGGGCAAAAATGTTTGTCTCTAGGAACGGGTCCTTTCTCGAGAAGGAGTTTCTCTCGAAAGATTTGAGTGGGAGGAAGATAGAACTTGATGAGGTTGTCGAACCCTCACTTCAACCGGAGAGTAGTGCAACACAGAAAGAGTTTTTTGTGGAACCTACGACTGTTGAAGAGGAAACTAATGATAGTGATCATGAAGCTTCGGATCAAGTTGCTATCGAACCTCGTAGGTCGACAATGATATGTACTACTCCCGAGTGGTACGGTGATCATGTCTTAGAGGTCATGTTGTTGGACAACAATGAACCTACGGACTATGGAGAAGCGATGGTGGGCCCGTATTCCGACAAATGGTTAGAAGCCGGGAAATCCGAGATAGGATCCATGTATCAAAACAAAGTATGGACTTTGGTAGACTTGCCCGACGATTGGCAAGCCATTGAGATAAATGGATCTTTAAGAAGAAGACAGACGTGGACGATAATGTCGCCGTCTATGAAGCTCGACTTGTGGCAAAGAGTTTTTCACAAGTTCAAGGAGTTGAATGTGATGAGATTTTCTCACCCGTAGCGATGCTTAAGTCCGTTGGAATCATGTTAGCATTAGCTGCATTTATGAAATCTGGCAGATGGATGACAAAACAAGTTTCCTTACCAGTTTTCGTAAGGAAAGGTTGTATGTGATACAATCAGAAATGTTTTGTCGATCCTAAGGATGCTAAAAGGTATGCTAGCTCCAGCGATCCTTCCATGGACTGGAGCAAGCATCTCGGAGTCGGAATATACGCTTTGATGGAGTGATCAAAGTTTTTGGGTATACAAAGTTTGTTAGAAACTTGTATTTACAATAAAGTGAGTGGGAGCACTACAACATTTCTGATAAGTATATGTGAATGACATATTATAGATCTGAAATGATGTAGAATTTCTGGAAAGCATAAAGGGTTGTTTGAAAGGAGTTTTTTCAAAGGAAGACCTGGATAAAGCTGCTTATATAATTGGGCATCAAGATCTATAGAGATAGATCAAGACGCCTGATGATACTTTCTAAAGAACACACACCTTTGACATGATTTTGAAGGAGTTCAATAGAGATCAGTCAAAGAAGGAGTTCTTACCCGAGTTGTAAGGTGTGAAGTTGAGTAAGACTCAAAGCTTGACCACGGCAGAAGAAAGAGGAAGGACGAAGGTCGTCCCCTATGCTTTTGTCATAGGCTCTATACGGTATGCCATGCTGAGTACCGCACCTGATGTGTGCCTTGCCACATGTCTGGCAAGAGGGTACAAAGGTGATCCAGGACTGGATCACTAGATAGTGGTCAAAATTATCCTTAGAGGAATAAGGAAATGTTTCTCGGTTATGGAGGTGATAAAGAGTTCGACGTAAAGAGTTACGTCGATGCAAGCTTAACACCTATCCGGATAACTCTGAGTAGAGATACCGGATACGTATAATGGAGCAATAGTTTGGAATAGCTCCAAGTGGAACATGGTAGCAGCATCTACGATATGACATAAAGTTTTGCGAAGTACATAGGGATCTGAATGTTGCAGACCCGTTGACTACAACCTCTCTCACAAGCATAACATGATCAAACCCAGAACTCATTGAGTGTTAATCACATATTGATGTGAACTAGATTACTGACTCTAGTAAACTCTTTGGATGTTGGTCACATGGCGATGTGACCTATGAATGTTAATCACATGGCGATGTGAACTAGATTATTGACTCTAGTGCAAGTGGGAGACTGTTGGAAATATGCCCTAGAGGCAATAATAAATTGGTTATTATTATATTTCCTTGTTCATGATAATTGTTTATTATCCATGCTAGAATTGTATTGATAGGAAACTCAGATACATGCGTGGATACATAGACAAACACCATGTCCCTAGTAAGCCTCTAGTTGACTAGCTCGTTGATCAATAGATGGTCACAGTTTCCTGACCATGGACATTGGATGTCATTGATAACGGGATCACATCATTACGAGAATGATGTGATGGACAAGACCCAATCCTAAGCCTAGCACAGATCGTGTAGTTCGTATGCTAAAGCTTTTCTATATGTCAAGTATCTTTTCCTTAGACCATGAGATTGTGCAACTCCCGGATACCGTAGGAATGCTTTGGGTGTACCAAACGTCACAACGTAACTGGGTGGCTATAAAGGTGCACTACAGGTATCTCCGAAAGTGTCTGTTGGGTTGGCATGAATCGAGACTGGGATTTGTCACTCCGTGTGACGGAGAGGTATCTCTGGGCCCACTCGGTAGGACATCATCATAATGTGCACAATGTGATCAAGGAGTTGATCACGGGATGATGTGTTACGGAACGAGTAAAGAGACTTGCCAGTAACGAGACTGAACAAGGTATCGGGATACCGACGATCGAATCTCGGGCAAGTACTGTACCATAGACAAAGGGAATTGTATACGAGGTTGATTAAATCCTTGACATCGTGGTTCATCCGATGAGATCATCGTGGATCATGTGGGAGCCAACATGGGTATCCAGATCCCGCTGTTGGTTATTGACCGGAGAGTCGTCTCGGTCATGTCTGCGTGTCTCCCGAACCCGTAGGGTCTACACACTTAAGGTTCGGTGACGCTAGGGTTGTAGAGATATAAGTATGCGGAAACCCGAAAGTTGTTCGGAGTCCCGGATGAGATCCCGGACGTCACGAGGAGTTCCGGAATGGTCCGGAGGTAAAGATTTATATATAGGAAGTCCTATTTTGGCCACCGGAAAATGTTCGGGATTTTTCGGTATTGTACCGGGAAGGTTCTAGAAGGTTCCGAAGTGGGGCCCACCTGCATGGGGGGACCCACATGAACGTGGGTAGTGGGGGAAAGGCCCCACACCCCTGGTCAAGGCGCACCAAGATCCCCCCTTAGAAGGAATAAGATCATATCCCGAAGGGATAAGATCAAGATCCCTAAAAAGGGGGGATAACAATCGGTGGGGAAAGGAAATGATGGGATTTCTTTCCCCCACCTTTGCCAACGCCCCAATGGACTTGGAGGGCAAGAAACCAGCCCCCTCAACCCCTATATATAGTGGGGAGGCGCATGGGAGCAGCACCCCAAGCCCTGGCGCCTCCCTCTCCCTCCCGTGACACATCTCCCTCCTCCCGCAGCGCTTGGCGAAGCCCTGCTGGAATCCCGCTACTTCCACCACCACGTCGTCGTGCTGCTGGATCTCCATCAACCTCTCCTCCCCCCTTGCTGGATCAAGAAGGAGGAGACGTCCCCGCTCCGTACGTGTGTTGAACACGGAGGTGCCGTCCGTTCGGCGCTAGGATCATCGGTGATTTGGATCACGACGAGTACGACTCCATCATCCCCGTTCTCTTGAACGCTTCCGCTCGCGATCTACAAGGGTATGTAGATGCACTCCCCTTTATGCTCGTTGCTAGATTACTCCATAGATAGATCTTGGTGATGCGTAGGAAAAATTTTGATTTTCTGCTACGATCCCCAACACAGCACACGTTCAGCTTGATGACGTCCCACGAGCTCTTGATCCAGTTGAGTTTCACGGAAGAGTTTCGTCAGCACGACGGCGTGGTGACGGATATGATGTATTCACCTGCGCAGGGCTTCGCCTAAGCACTGCAACGGTATGACCGAGGTGTGTTTCTGTGGAGGGGGGCACCGCACACGGCTGGAACAATTCAACTTGTGTGTCTTTGGGTGCCCCCCTGCCCCCGTATATAAAGGAGCAAGGGAGGAGGGCCGGCCGGCCTCCTATGGTGCGGCTAGGGCAATCCTACTAGGAGTCCATTAAGAAGGAAGAGAGGGAAAGGAAAAGAGGGAAGGTGGCGCCACCCCAATCCTAGTCCAACTAGGATCCCTAGGTGGGGCGCCGGCCAGCCTCTATGGGCTGCCTCTCTCTTTTCCTTAAGGCCCACTATGGACCATCCCCCCTCGTAGGGGGTTCCGGTAACCCCCTCCGGCAATCCAGTTAAATCCGAAACTTTTCCGGAACACTTCCGGTGTCCGAATATAGTCGTCCAATATATCAATCTTTATGTCTCGGACATTCCGAGACTCCTCGTCATGTCCGTGATCTCATCCGGGACTCCGAACTACCTTCAGTACATGAAAACTCATAAACTCATAATACCGATCGTCATCAAACGTTAAGCGTGCGGACCCTACGGGTTCGAGTACTATGTAGACATGACCGAGACTCATCTCTGGTCAATAACCAATAGCGGAACCTGGATGTTCATATTGGCTCCCACATATTCTACGAAGATCTTTTATCGGTCAAAACCGCATAACAACATACGTTGTTCCTTTTGTCATCGGTATGTTACTTGCCCGAGATTCGATCGTCGGTATCTCCATACCTAGTTCAATCTCGTTACCGACAAGTCTCTTTACTCGTTCCGTAACACATCATCTCGTGACTAACTCATTAGTCTTTTGCTTGCATGGCTTATTGTGATGTGTGTTACCGAGAGGGCCCAGAGATACCTCTCCGACACTCGGAGTGACAAATCCTAATCTTGATCTATGCCAACACCACGAATACTTTCGGAGACACCTGTAGAGCATCTTTATGATCACCCAGTTACGTTGTGACGTTTGATAGCACACAAGGTGTTCCTACGGTATTCGGGAGTTACATAATCTCATAGTCATAGGAACATGTATAAGTCATGAAGAAAGCAATAGCAGTTAAACTAAACGATCAAAGTGCTATGCTAACGGATGGGTCTTGTCCATCACATCATTATCCTAATGATGTGATCCCGTTGATCAAATGACAACTCATGTCTATGGCTAGGAAACATAACCATCTTTGATCAATGAGCTAGTCTAATAGAGGCATACTAGGGACATACTGTTTTGTTTATGTATCCACACATGTACTAAGTTTCCGGTTAATACAATTCTAGCATGAATAAAAGACAATTATCATGATATAAGGAAATACAAATAACATCTTTATTATTGCCTCTAGGGCATATTTCCTTCACTCGTAAAGGCGGAGCTCTCCGGGACCCTTGGCATCCACGGCGGCCGGCTCCTCTAACAAGGAAGAGATCTTCATCTCGTCCGGCAACAAGGAGCACCAGAATTAGTAGTAGCAGCAGCAACGGCGACTGCACCACCTCACGAAGGCGGCTCTGACGAACGAAGAGTTTGTCCGTCAGATGGAGATCATGATGGAGCGTTTGCTCCATCACATGGGCCTGGTGCCAACGTCGTTGGCGCGAGTCAAGGATGAGCTACCTTCCCTGCTGCGCTACCGCGTCAAGCTGGAGCCCACGTCCCCACTCCGGCAGATAAACATGAAATCTCTCCCCCTCCCGCGCGCAACCGCGGTGCCGCCCAGATTGGATGTCGTGTCAAGGTCAAGCCGACCTCGCCCACGCGCAACCACGATGTCCAGATCAGACTCCACATCAAGGACGAGCCAATATCACCCACGCGCAGCCAATACAGCCGCATTGACATGCCCGCATCGCCGGCCCACCGCAACCGCCGCCTTGTAAAGGCGAACCTCTTGCTGGCAATCACGAAGATGTGTGGCCACATCCTCCACTACTTCAGAGGCGGTGGTCCCTCGAGCTTGAGGGTCGTCGTCTCCGAGGAGAAGCACGCGGCGCAGTATGACTTGCGCAATGCCGCCCGACACTATGATTTCGCCAAGACCGACGTGGCACCGGAATGGGTCTGCAATGATCCAGACCCCCACCATCGAATGGGCCCTCAAACGCTCCATCGCCACCGCGGAGACGACCGCCAGGCGCTGGCGCCGCTTTGACGGTGAGCTTGCCAAGCTAAGCGAGGAGTGATCGCTAGCGACTGCTCCGCCAATGCTAGCAGGAGCAAAGCTGCCGCTAGGACTCTGCCAGTGCCATCGACATTGGCCGCCGTGGCCCTCTACAGCGCGCAGCAGGAGTCGGAGTGGCTCATCCGTGAGCAGTAGGCAGCCGCCGGACAAGGTTGTTGCATCCATCCGGCGCCCTTCGGCCGCTGAAGGGATCACCGCCACGACGACGACATGGGCGGCGATGGTGGTGCGGCGGGACAGTGCGGCCACGCGTACGAGGAGGTCCTCCGATATAGGGTTTGCTTTTTTTCTTCTAGTTTTTAGTTAAAGGATCGATATATCAACCTTTTATGGAAATTATGTCCAAACTTTTTAACGCGTGCGCGATAGCGTTTTTCAGCATGTGCCCAAAACTTTTTAACGCGCACAATATTTTACCGCATCCGTTGAAGCTGTTCGACGCCCAAAAAACAAATGAGTTTTTAGCGCGCGGAGCTCTTTTTGAACGCCTGTCGGAGATGCTCTGATCTGATCGCAGGCGATAATTCCGGCGATTCGGCATGCGGTCAGGAGGCTGGGTGGCCTCGCGCTCCAGCGGACGCTGGCGGAGCTGCCAAGGAGGCTCGTCCACGGCCGCCCGTCGCTTGCGGCCTCTAAACACCGGCCTCCTCCCACCGCTGCCGAGGTACGTACCCAAAAGACATCGATCATCTTTCTTTGGCATCTCCTTCCACCGATCATGGCCAGATTGCCTAGTTGAACGCTCATCATGCATGGCCAGATCGAGAGGTACTCCGTATTACGCGCTGAAGGAAATCAAACAGAAGAAGGAAGAGCTGTTCACCCTGATCGCCGACGCGGAACGGCGATACGACACCCGCCTCACCAAGGAAGGGTTTCAGAACGTACGCATACAACAGCAGCTTGCCGTGCAGATCCATCCTAGGCCCGCCGACCCACTGTGGTATTACTCTGTGCCTGTGCTGCTGGTCCTTTGTCCCTGATCCTTCTTTTCTCGTTCATATTTGTACAATAATATATTCGCCGATGAATTCTGTTCTGTCCCATGGACAATCAATGCAGGCGGTCGAAGCGGTTCTCGAAGCGACTCAACGATTTCTTGGGCAATAATGCTAAACATACAAAGAGGCGGATAAATAGGTCCACTCGAGCAAGGCGGCCGACAAGGAGGCGGATCCAAGAGGGGAGGAGGGCATGGCCCTGTTTGCTAACCAACAATGAATAAATGACTTTAGTCACTGGTTTAAAGAGGCAGCAGTAGAAGAAGAAGATGGTGTTCGAGTTAACCTTGTTGTTTAGTTTTCATCATATTTTGTTTCATTCATGTAGTTGAGTCGTGACACAAGAAGCTAAGGCTGTGTACAACGCAGAGACGTGATTCACGTGTACACATGCAAAGCTACTTGTACTCCCTCCATTCTATAATGTAGTGCCTATAGATTTTTTCAAAAGTCAAACATTACAAACTTTGACCATATCTATAGAGAAAAGTAGGTACATCTAGACTACGAAATTCACATCATTGGACGTGAGTTATATTTTCAGAATGTACCTGTTTGGTATAGATGTAGACAATTTTCTCTATACACTTGGTCAAAGTTGACAAAGTTTGACTTTCACAAAAATCTATAGACACTACATTGTGGAACGGAGGGAGTATTAGTTAGTTGCATGGTTGTTAGCTAGAGTAGTGCTGTAGTGGACGTGTGCTTGCATGAATAAGGTTGGTTTTGTTGGATAGGCTTAGGTGCGAAGCTAGCGATCAGACGTGGTCTCCAGGAATATGAGGGGAAGGCCAAGTCGTGTGGCCGAGTCGTGAGATTGCAAGCTAGTGGCCGTTTCTACCGCTAGTTGAGGCCGTCGTGCACCAGGCAGTTGAGGGCTTGGCCGTGCGTACGTGTGCTACTTAAGCATTGTATAGTCATATGTGAGATATAACAAGAGAAAATGGCAGAAGTGTGTTGCTGGAAACTCTGTGTGTTCTTGTGTCTGGTGTGTGCTCGTGTGAGTCTTCTTCTACCTTGAGCGTGAGTCTTCTTCTTCCTAGGGTTGTTCCAATAGATAGCATTAGCTGTACTAGCGTCGTGGTAATATGATTCTACAAGTGTGCAAGTAGTTGTGGTGAAGTTTTTGGTATGCCTTTTGTATGTGGTTTCGTTTCAACCACTTATCATCTTATATTGTCTAAGAAAACAACCATCTAATGATATGAACAAGGAAGGCTTTCCATCGCCGATTTGCCACACTTACAAAACACAATATGTCATTGTATCAACCTTGCCATTATTATTGCCCTATTTTCATAAAGGGCATACATAGCTCTTATCTGGACAAGAAATAACTTAGTCTCGTCTAATTTCTACACAATTTAATT
Organism: Secale cereale; assembly: GCA_902687465.1. Lineage (NCBI taxonomy): Eukaryota > Viridiplantae > Streptophyta > Magnoliopsida > Poales > Poaceae > Secale > Secale cereale. The sequence continues at coordinate 722,929,021 of LR738709.1, read as the reverse complement.
TTACATGGACATTCCTCTGAATTTCACTTTTATTTTCTTGTTTGATTAATTAAATGATGTAGGAGTTAGTTTTTTTTTTGAAAAGGAGGATTACCCCGGGCCTCTGCATAGTTAGATAAGACATTGCTAATTCTTATCGACTCCCTCCGTTCCTAAATATAAGTCTTTTTAGAGATTCACTATGAACTTCATACGAAGAAAAATGAGTGAATCTTTACTCTAAAATATGTCTATATAAATCCATATGTAGTTTCCTCTAAATATGGTTGGCCCCGCTTTATATAGATAAAGCAAATATCCATACAACCAATATCTAGATAAGCCATCAAGGCGATGGCTGGGGCGGCAGCACAATAATGCCCAAGGAGAAATATAATAGAAAAGAAAAACAAAGGCCACCTAGTGGTGGTCAATGGGCGAAAGAGTCAGATTCCTGCCTCAGGAACACCTTCTCAATCACCATTTTATTTCTTGTCGTCCAAAGGATCCATGGCATGGCCGCAAAGATCAGCCAGAATATGCCGCGGGGGGGGGGGGGG
>LR738709.1:722892683-722918685 GCA_902687465.1 Secale cereale | reverse complement strand
CCCTGTCTAGTATTCAGCAGATAGATGACCCTTAAGCGTGTGACCCTATAGGTTCAGTGAAGTATAGACATGACCCGGAAACACTTCCGATCAATGATCAACATCGGAGCCGTGGACACCCATATTGACCCCCTATACCCACATGAATAAATATTCGAGTGAACCTCCAGTTTCTGTGTGCTATTCCTTTTGCTTCGCGATATGTCACAAACACCCGAGGTGAGATTTATTGCATCCCCGTGGGCAAACACTTTGTCCACTATGCAAGTTACCTCGTTACCGGTTTTGTTCTCTTTTCTCGTTTTCGTGTTCCGGCATCCCAGTGATCAAATCACCCTGTGTCTGGCCAGACGATGATGGATACCGTTACACCGAGAGGGCCCGAGTATATCTCTCCATCGTCGGAGGAGCAAATCCCAATCTTGAGCTATCTCGTTACTTGCCATACTTTCCCATGAACCCGTAAGCCGCCGTAATAGCCATCCAGTTACGGATGACGTTTAACAAACCCCAAAGTTCATGAATCAAGCATGAAGGAACTCGATACTCTCATGGTCTAAGGAATTATGCAAACATTAACTTCCTGTGTTATTAACCATTAACTTGTGACGAATGTATCTCATAGCATAACATCAATCGGGTCGATTCAACACAAATGTTTTTCTAACATTGTGTCCTCAAAGTTGCTGGCATAGACATGCCCATGATCAGGAAAACAGAACCATCATGCAACACTTGAGCTAGTCTTAGAGGCCAGACTAGGAATACATTTTATCGTTTATTATTCCACACGTGCATATGAGTCTTCCTCCGAGCCTCGTTTTATTTGTAGACTCGAGAACCATAGCAGTTATAGCATGGAACATAAACCTAATTATGAACAGAGAGACACATAATAATATTTATTATTGCCTCTAGGGCATATCTCCTACAGACTCCCACTTGCACTAGAGTCAATATCTAGTCAATGCTAATGCACTTTACACCTATGGCACATTGGTGTAAATATGCTTCGCTTGTGGTATAGCCTGATGTCCAATGGATCTGACGACTTCAGCTCCGTGTGTATCTTTGCATATCCCTCGCGTTTTCACGCCTTCACAAAATTCATATTTTGTGTGGACTTGGCTTTGTATGTATGCGAATCACAGGTCGAACCTGGATTCCTCAGACTGAGTTATGGAGCAACTACCTGCAGTAGTGTCCCATTGACAAAAGCCATCTTGGAACCATACTAAGTTCATGAATGAACTATATGATTCAACATCTTCTTTGTCGCTTCAAAAGCGGCAACATACTTCGCCTTTGTTATAGAATTCGCCACAGTAACTTGTTTGGAACATTTTCCAACTAACTGTGCCACCACATTGTGTGTTACACAAAACCCTTAATTTAAATCAAAAATCGCACGGAGAAAAGATGAAGACTGTATCGATGTAACATTTTACAACGAACTCTTCATGATCTCCGCTTGCGAGAAAACATGTCATCAGTACTTACTCTAGTACTCAAAGACATCTTTCACTGTTGTCCTACGATCAGTACTTTGATCACTTTGGTATCCATACTCGCAACACCTTGGGAGTATCGGACATATCTGGTTGTTTTACATACCATGGAATACATGATTAATCCAAACACGAAGGTGTGTGGAATCTCCATCATGTATTTTGCTCATCGGTGTTTTTGGGACACCGAGTCTTGCAAAAACTCTTTCCATGTGACTTCGGCAAGAATCACTCCTTGGCATTTTATATGCTAAAAGGTTTTAGCATCTTGTCAATATGTATTCATTGCTTAGCCCCATTAGGTAAATCTATCTTCATAGATCATCATGCCTAATATCAAGGCTATTTAGCCTAAGCACTTCATCGAAAAACTATTTCCAAATGAAGTCCTAATTCGTGTCAAGAAATTTATTTCCAATTACCAATGTGTCGAGCACACAAGGTTTTTAGAAATATTATTGCGCTCCCACTTACTTTCTTGAATTACAAGCATCTTCGTTACCCATTGATGAAGTCAAAACCCCTTTTGACCATTTCATCAAAACACGAAGATTCCAACTCCATTGATGCTCTCTTCTGTCCATTGCTGGAATTCTGAAGTTTGCACACTTACTAGCATCCTTTGGATCGACAACCTACTTTGGACTGTATCACATACAAGTCCTATGTTTCATTTCCATCAGATGGAAATCCTTTTGTCATCCATGTTTCATATCTCAAGATTGAAATATGTATTAATTGCTAGTTCAACCCGAACCGACTTTAAGCATCGCTACGATGAAACAACCTCATCGTAGTCAACTCCTTGAACTTGTTATTGCAACAAGTCGAGCTTTATGGATAAACATTTTTATCCGTATCAGTTTTAAGTTCCATAAATATTCGTTAGACTCTAAGTCTTCCGAAAGGTGTATCAAGGTTTTAATCTTGAATAACTTATATGGAAACTATCTCGGATTGTATTGGCATTTAGCCAATTCCGGAGTCAGGGCCCATCAACGCTTCCTTTGTGTATCATAGGTATACTGTTGTCCAACAACAATATCTCGTCTGCGCACCTGAGAGGTTTGCACGAGCCTTGCCTACGTGGTTCAGCTGCAAGTTCGACCGAAGTCCATACATTTTATTGTAGAGACTTTCGTATCAGTCGCAGTAGGAAACTCCGGAATTACTTCCAAGGTTTCTTTCCTTTGACCTGATGACGAAGATACTGTTATCTCGTCGAGTTGCACTGTTCTCCCACTCACCTTTCTGAAAGAACTATTCTTTTTAAAAGCATACCGATTTCGTGGCAAAACTATTTGCCTCGGTATAGTGAGGGAGGAATACCCAATTGCTTGGGATAACCTACAAAGTAGCACTTGTCTGATTTGGAATAGGTTTGTAACCTTTTACACAAGCCCCATATTCCAAATGTTAAGAAAAGATATAACATGGTTGGACGTACCATACCATGGTGTCATTTCAATAGACCCGATGGAGCTCTTTTCAGTGTAAAAGCCGCAGTCTCTAAAGCATCACTCTTTAAAAGGGATAATGGCAAATTTATTTATGTCATCTTTGATCTCACCATGTCATAAATGGTTTGATTACATCTTCACAGACTTTTCACTTTGCAGTGGTGTTCCGGGAAGTGTAAGTTATGAAACAGCTTTCACAACTCATCAGACATTCGCTAAACTTGTAACTCAAATATTCCTTTCTGCAATCGAATTGTAGAAACATAATTTTCTTGTTACAATAACTTCTACTTCATTTTTGAAAACCTTTCGAATGATTTCAAAAGATCCAGACTTACGTCTCATCAAGTAAATATCCATATATCTACTTGAGTCATTTCTGAAGATAGATAAATCCACTACTAACAACATTTATCGGACTACACACATCAAATGTATGATCACCAATAAGTTTGTTCCTCGTTCCTTATGGCCTGTGAACGGTATTTCAGTCACTTCTCTTTTCGGGGGAAAGTTGCAAGTGTCAGACGATTCAAAATCAAATGACTTCAAAATCCATCATAATGGAATTTTCCATGCGGGTTTCTCCAATGTGACCAAATGTAGTGCCACACTCGTGTGGTATTCTTTTAGTCTTGCGACATTTAGCGTCAGTGTTATGGATGTATCATATTACCATCAATATTCATAACATACATCCCATCTTGGATGGAAGCATGGCCCTTCATGTTATTCATAATACTAAACAACAATTGTTGTTCTTATGAACAACTCTTTTGCAACAAACATTGTGCAATGGGCTAGAGTGTATGAAACTCTAAAATGAATTGTGAAAGTAAACACAGAGGTAATATATTATTATCAACATTCATAACATACATCTCATTCATAATGAAAGTATGGCCCTTATGTTGTTCATAACACCGAACATCAGAAGTTCTCTTATGAACAACCTTCTTGCAAGATACCTTATGCAATGGGCTAGAGTGTGTAAAACTCTAAATGAATTATGAAAATAAATACAGACGGTAATACACCGATGGAAGGTATAGTAACATTTACTATGTTCCCTGTGTATACCTAAACCTCATTCCTGGCTAGTGTCTTAGGCCATAGTAGTTCTTACATCGAGTTGCATCAGAATGCAATCGAGCGGGTATCTTTGTGATTAACTCACAATACCCAAGAATTAGTGATCAACAAATTAATCATAATTCCCAAGGACTATATCTTTTACCAGTCTTCTATACATCAAAAACTTGTATGACATTCATACATGAGCTGGATATTCCAGTCTTCTTTCTTTTTACCATTATACTTCTAACAGTTTAACTTTTAGTATTTCTCCTACTCTCAGAAGAAGCACCCAACTTAAGAGTGGCGTTAGCCCCGGACTTCCTAGGCGTGAAAGTCTTACTAACACCCTTCGGACACTTCCTTTCTCTTTAAGTTGTTGTTTTATTCACCTTTCATCATATGACAGGCGTTCTACTGGATCCCTCTCTTATCAGTCTAATGCATAGTAAACTCCTTTACTAATAGTTTGCAAAACACTGCTTTGGATATCTCATATCTTTCAGCCTTTGTCTGTCTCTGAAAATGATTTTCAGATTCCATGAATATCACATAACTATCCAAACTTTTGAAGTTCGGGTCTCATGGAAGCAAACATATTGCACTTGACTAAAAAATGGAATTCTAGCTTTTGGATCGAAGGACGAGAGTCACATGATCCATAGCATTAGCGGGAGAATACCGAAAGTATGCGATATGACAAAGTCCTTCTCGGCACTCTTGAGGACAATCCTCACATTACGTTACCAACCGTAAAGATTTAACCAGATATTTAACAGCTATTCAATTTTAATAGGGAAGGTGGAAACGCGAGCCATTATTCTATAACTATTATGCAAACCACACTTAGACAGTGTTCAAAATTAATTGCACTGAGAATTAAACAAGTTAATTCAACAGTGCGCTCCCACTCAAATCAATATCTCTCATAATTGATTGTGAGTGATTCAAGATCCGCATTTCAATTCAACGCCATTGATGGTAGCATCACTGATGACGAAAATCTCAATCGGTAGGCAAACTTGCCAATCACATCTCTATGTGACTCTTGTTCATCTTTCGATGCATGTGTTCCGAGCTCATGACTTTCATGCCTGAACGTCAAGACAACCAAGTGATCTCGCTGCGAGGTCTCAACTCACCCGCCTCACACATCCCTAATCGTTCGTACCCATGTCAGCATGGCGCACCCCGAAAAGTTAGGTGCCGTGACGGTGCTACACTTGGGAGAACACTAACTACTTGATATTTTTGTGAGAGATCACCCTAATAAAAGCGACTACCGCGCAATCAAGAAGGGTGCATCAAAGGGATAAACATCTCAGGCAATTCATAATTAGCATGATATGGTATAGCCCTTTCTGACGGAGAAGTCTTTCATTTCTTCGTCTTCGGCATTCGCGTCGGTGTTCACCTTCGCGAAGATTGCCACCACCTTGTCGATGCACCAAATAATATTGCTATCTCTATAGCAGATAAAATAAATGCATTACACAAGGTTGACACGTAGGTCATTAAAGTGCAATCATATGGCTCCAGCCATCATGCCGAATCATGACACGCAGGTCATGTTAATCAATTTACATTATATAGCCATCTCATACATAATCAAATTATTATGAGCACTGCTATACCACATCACATGCACATGCAAACCCTCCTGCAAAACCAAGTTAGACGCCTCTAATCGGTTCATGCGAAAGTTTATCTTACGTGGCTTCTAAGGTTTCGAAACAAACCGAAGCTACCAACGTCCATCATCAAGTATGATAATTCAAGTTGCTAGATTAACTTTTGCGGGGTGTATGAAACACGAGATAATAAAATCTCGAGCCCCATACTAAACTTCGTCATACGCATGACCCCCGTGCAGATCATATCTTCATTGCCCTTTCGTCTGCGAAACATCCATCTTTCTTTGACTAAAGTGGAACCCAAAGAACTGTTAGCACTTCGTTGATCTGTCAATCAGCATACTCAGGAGTAGCATGAAAGGATCGCGGATTGCCAGAACTTTGTCAGATTCCACAATGCTGTCAAGATCAGGACTACGCAAATTTAAGGGAAGCAACAAGAACATCAGGTAACAGATTTCATCTGCTACCCGCACAAATAATTTTCAGTAATAGATCTTATCTACTACCTAATTATATTGTGCAACACCCATACATCTCCATGTATTCTAGATCGCAACCTGCATCTACGCATAGCACGGCTCTTGATGCCACTGTAGGGTAACGCAGCAGAAAACAAAAATTTCCGACCTACGCACCAGCCCAGGACCACTATGAAGACTGCATACAAGGTTTTGATCATATTCGTTACCGACTCGTAGCGCAGCGGAAGTAGAGTCGATGACGATCGTTGGTGCAGATCCCCGCAGCTAGGATTTACAACCTCCCAACCGCGAGGATGTATACCCTCATCTTCTCCTCGGACAGCCCTCCGGGAGACGGTCGAACAGTCCCCCGGATGGTGTCGCGGACAGCCCTTCGGGAGGACCTTCGAAACTCGAACGGTCACTCGGACAGCCCTACGGGAGGACTCACAGAACTCGGACCGTCACTTGGACAGCCCTTCGGGAGGCACTCTCAAAACAGCCCCTCGGGCACAAAGATCGAAACTACGACCTCTCTACGGGGTTGCACACATACGGTGTCATCTATCCGGCAGGGCTTCGCCGTCCAGAACTAGTTCCTGCCGGAACCCAGACAGCCTTTCGGCTCTACGAAACTCTTTTCGTGGGAGGGAGAGAAGAAGCCAGATCATTGCATGGCATGTGTATGAGAGAGCAAGGAGTGTGTGTGGAGGGCTGCCCCTCCATCTCTATTTATAGGCCAAGGCAAGGGGTGGGGTGGTGGAGGAAATACCAAACTACCCATGCTACATGTCCAACATGGAAGGGTAAAAAGGTAACACAAGGGGGGCACCAAGGGGACACTCCCATGGCAGCCCAACACCTTGTCCCCCCATGGGGGGGGGCCCCCCCAACAAGCCACCAACATGTCTCCATGAAACATGCATGCTCCCTAGACAAAAAGCCACCAAACATGCAACCCCCGATTCGTGGGATCTTGTCCCCTCGCGCTGAGACAAGATGTTTTCCGCGAAACTTTTTTTCTGAAAAATTCCAGAAGGTCCCAGAACATTTCCGGTACCCTCTAAAATTATTCTGGGCATGATCCGAAACATTTTCGGTGCTGTGGTTTTTATCAGCGGAAAGCATTAACAGCGGTTACGGCAGTTTCGGAACATTTCCGGTTTTTCTCTCTGAAAATTCCCAGAAGTTCCCAGACCAATTCTGGCACCCTCTGATAATTTCCATGCGGTGCCGAAACCCTTTTTGACCTAATAATATATTCCGAAACATATTTTCGGTTTTACCGAAACTCTTTCGGTGTTCTCTCTCCGGAACTCTTCCGTTGTCTCCGAAACTTTTTCGGTGATTTTCTCTCAGACTCCCTGTCTAGTATTCAGCAGATAGATGACCCTTAAGCGTGTGACCCTATAGGTTCAGTGAAGTATAGACATGACCCGGAAACACTTCCGATCAATGATCAACATCGGAGCCGTGGACACCCATATTGACCCCCTATACCCACATGAATAAATATTCGAGTGAACCTCCAGTTTCTGTGTGCTATTCCTTTTGCTTCGCGATATGTCACAAACACCCGAGGTGAGATTTATTGCATCCCCGTGGGCAAACACTTTGTCCACTATGCAAGTTACCTCGTTACCGGTTTTGTTCTCTTTTCTCGTTTTCGTGTTCCGGCATCCCAGTGATCAAATCACCCTGTGTCTGGCCAGACGATGATGGATACCGTTACACCGAGAGGGCCCGAGTATATCTCTCCATCGTCGGAGGAGCAAATCCCAATCTTGAGCTATCTCGTTACTTGCCATACTTTCCCATGAACCCGTAAGCCGCCGTAATAGCCATCCAGTTACGGATGACGTTTAACAAACCCCAAAGTTCATGAATCAAGCATGAAGGAACTCGATACTCTCATGGTCTAAGGAATTATGCAAACATTAACTTCCTGTGTTATTAACCATTAACTTGTGACGAATGTATCTCATAGCATAACATCAATCGGGTCGATTCAACACAAATGTTTTTCTAACATTGTGTCCTCAAAGTTGCTGGCATAGACATGCCCATGATCAGGAAAACAGAACCATCATGCAACACTTGAGCTAGTCTTAGAGGCCAGACTAGGAATACATTTTATCGTTTATTATTCCACACGTGCATATGAGTCTTCCTCCGAGCCTCGTTTTATTTGTAGACTCGAGAACCATAGCAGTTATAGCATGGAACATAAACCTAATTATGAACAGAGAGACACATAATAATATTTATTATTGCCTCTAGGGCATATCTCCTACAGAAGGTGCCTTGCGACGTCAACCACGCGTGTAGGGGGAATCTGCCCCGCCACCGTTGCGGCCACGTGGCCTTTGGCCGGCAACGCTCCCGGCAACGGCGAGGGAGGGGGAGCCAGGGTGGACGGCCGGGGGAGGCGGCGCCAGGGTTGCCTCCCGACGGCGCTCGCGGGAGCGCCTCGGGAGGGGGAGACGCCACTCAATAGCAATGAATGGTGGCTATGATCGATCTCATCGTGCGTTACACCGTGTATGTGCACTACCTAACTTGGCCAGGTCTAATTATTTCAGCGCATTCCTAAACGAAAATGCTACACATACGTAGTGTCTACTTAATCATAGGTAACTTGCCTAAATTTTTTTTCTCGCCCCTTGATTTTCATGGGTGTGGGCCCGTCCTATCCCCTTCGGTCTCGAGCGTGGTGTTCAGGCCGATCCATCGTCTCACGTTGAAGCGAGTGACACCTTGTCGAAGCTGGTAGCCTTGATCGTTTGGGTTGGGAAGGCAAGGCACTGGAGCATGTCTCGCGTTCCAAGAGTCTGTCTGGTAGGACGTTGGCACATAGACAGGGCGTTTCATGGGTGTGGGCCCGTCCCATCCCCTTCGTTCTCGAGCGTGGTGTTCAGGCCGATCCATTGTCTCACGTTGAAGCGAGTGACACCTTGTCGAAGCTGGTAGCCTTGATCGTTCGGGTTGGGCAAGGCAAGGCACTGGAGCATGTCTCGCGTTCCAAGAGTCTGTCTAGTAGGACGTTGGCACATAGACAGGGCGTCAATGGAGAGCTAGTGACCTATGTGAGACAAAGCGTCTGCGGCTTCGTTGTCTGAGCCTCGCTTGTACTTGAAGGTAAATTGGAGTCCCATCATCTTCAGCATGGTGTTGTTTTGAAGGTCCGTTTCGAGTTGCTGATCACTAGAGAACACAAACTCTTTTGGTCAATGAAGATGATGAAGGGGCCCTGTTGGAGGCAGGAGCGTCATTTGTCCACGACCATCATTATGGCCAGGAATTCGTTCTCATACGTGGAGAGTCGCTGGTCATGCATGCCAAGCACCTTGTTGTGGCAAGCAATAGGGTGGCCTTCTTGCACAAAAGCCACCCCCACGCTGCTGTCACTGGCGTCCATTTGGATGCAAAATGATATTGTGCGATGTCCAACAAGTCCGTTACCGGGGTGTAGACCATGGAGCTCTCGATAAGCTAAAACGCCGCATGTGCCTGAGGCGACCACTCGACCCCCTTCTTGGTGAGGATCTTAGTGATGGGTTTGGTGATGGCACAACGTGTCCCAGTCTCAAAGTCTTTTCTCCTCCCCAATAAAAGTTTCCTTCCTCCTCCTGTCAGCGTCGCCGTGGATTCGCCCCGCCTTCGATGGCCTTTGGCCTGTGGAGGTGCGGAGGATCTCAGCCCCTCACCGGCAGGAGGGACCCCGTTCTCGTTTTTTCTATGTTGAACGTCTTGGTTGGGGCTGTGTGGCGGCGACGATGTCCCTCGATAGCAATAATGTCTTCCACGTTCTGTCCCACCCTGATGGTGCAAATAGCATTGTCGGAGGATGTGTGGCGGTGTGTCTCCATCGGATCTCATGGGATTTGGTTGGTGCTGGTCTTTGGTGGATCTATTTTGATCCAATTTTTAGTCGTCTTTGTTCGTGTGGTTCCAGGTTTGATCTTTTCGATTTACAACTCTCTTCATTGGCGATGATTGCTCTTCTGGTGTGCTGGTCCTTTGGGGTCTTAGCACGACGACTTCCCAACTGTCTACTACAACAAGGTTTGCCGGCTCTGGTGATGGATGGGCGATGACGGCTGTGTGACTTTGTCTTGCTCCAGTGCTTGTAGTCGTCACTAGATGGCCCATAGACCTAGTTGTAATTTTTATTACCTCTTGTGTTCTCTGTACTGCCATGATTGATGAATGGATTGAAAATTTCTCTCTCAAAAGAAAAAAAAGGGGTTTGGCGATGATCGCTTACTGTGGAACCAACTTGTGGTAGTAGTCGGCGAGGTTGAGGAAGCCGCGAAGCTCGGTGGCATTTCTTGGACTAGGCCATGCATGCATCACGCTAGTATTGCTCATGTCAATGGCCACTCTGTCCCAGGAGAAAACGTGTCCAAGGTACTCAATGCGCGACTAGGCAAACGGGCACTTTGACACCTTGGCATAGAGTTGGTGTTGCTATGGGAGGGGCAACACTGTGGACAAGTGCTGCTCATGTTCCTGGGAGGTTGGGCTGTAGACTAAAATGTCATACAAGAATATGTTCACGAACTTATGAATGTGTTTTGCAAAGATGTTGTTCATCAAGCACTGGAACATAGCCTGTGCATTGGTCAGTCCGAACAGCATGACACGGAAATGGAATTGACAATGGTGTGTCTTGAACGCCGTCTTTTGCACAAGTCAAGCTTGGAGAGCAAAACCACACCGGCTAGCTCATTGAGAAGCTCACCAATTATGTGTAGGGGAAACTTGTTTTTGATGGTCACGGTGTTCAGCCGGCTCTTTTTTCTGCAACCAAAATTGTTTTTTGCTATTACGGGTGATGTTTTTTTGCTACATCCATCACGGCAGAGCAGCGACCCCCACGATAGCGGCGACTATTTTTGCTGCAACAGTCGTCAGATTTTGCTACCACAGATGAAGGATTTTTCTACATCCATCATGGCGGAGCTGCGATCCCACAACAACGGCGATTTTTTTGTTGCAATCGTTGTTGTTTTTGCTACTATAGGGGATGTATTTTGCTTCATCCATTCAATGTCATTTACAGGTGGTTGTCGTTCACGCAATCCCATGCAACGAGTATGGACGGAGAGTGGCGGCGGCAGTGTATCAGTGTAGCATCAACGGCGGGAGTTGCAACCGGTTGAGGCGGAGCTGCAACCAAAATTGATGAGCGGAGAAGGTTCTTCAGTGAGCAGCGGAGGGTTGCGAGGCGTCGGAGTGCGAGCGGAGCTGCACGTGGAGGCGGAGGGGCGTGGGCCAGCGGTGGGGATTTTATTGTAAGATGCGGTGGGAGGTAGAAGACGAGTCAAGGAGGGGGAAGAGGCCAGATCGGACAAGTGGTCGAGGCTAGATCGAATGGCTGGTGCCGGACCGGCCGAGAATTGGGCCAGCCGGCCCGCGCCTGGCACTGCCCAAAAGAGCATTGACTGTGATTGTAAACGAAATCACTAATTGAAGAGTACTTCATCCAAATATTACTTGGACCTCCAAGGTAGCAACAAGTGACGCGTTGCATGTGGGCCACTTCTAGTAACCAGGGAGTTTTCTCTTTTTCGTAGATCCGTATATTAAAAACGATTTATCTATTAAACCGTGCTTCCAAATATCGAACCGTTTTCACCGTTGGATTCCTCGCGTCGAGATATTCAAAACTAGATTTTATGTTAATAGGTTTTGACAAACTTTTTTCACAAAAAAAACTGGATGGCAAAATCAGATTTGGAGCATATTTTTTCCCTTTCCGAAAGACGTTTTCAAGAGGCACGAAGCAAAACCGCCTCTTCCGTGGAAGCAAAAGCATCCCTCTCGCATAAGAATAAAAAAGAAAACATTTTTTTTTCAGTTTACGTGAGGCACGGTCATTCCTCTGGCGAAAGCAAAACCATGTCTCTAAAAAAAAGAACAACATCGCCTCTCTTGAAAGATAATTTGTTTTTTTCTTGTAAAAAAATTCAAAGTGTTTTTTCATCCAAAAGCTAAGTAAGACTAGCGAAAAGCAAAAAAAAAAACCCAGAAAAAAAACCATCTAAAAAGTCGAAAACACGTGCAAACAACAAGAATAAAACAAATCCAGAGAAAGAACCCTAAGCGCGACACGTGACGGCGGCTGAGAGCACACCAAGTCATCAAGTGACCCTTTGGGAGGCTGGGAACGAGCGCTCCTCGGTTAGTTGCTCCCAATTGTTGTTTTGAGGGTGCTAGCTTGAATTAGTGTTGGTTCCCGGCAAAAAGAAAAAGAAAAGAAGAATTAGTTTTTTTTTGGTAGAAGAAGAAGAATTAGTGCTGATTAATTCATAGTTGGCTAGCCCATATTCTATTCGTGAATAAAAAATAGCCCATCTTCTAGACTTTAACTTCCTTATTAAGCGTGTTCCAAAAAAACTTCCTTATTAATATGCCAGTAGATATTATTATTTTTGCGTAGCACAAGTAACGAGATGGATAGAAACACGGTTGCAACGCATTGTACCGTGCATGTATAAGTTATTTATTTATTTTTGATTGATGAGGACCGGATACGTATTTTTTAGGATGATCGGATACGTTATTAATTTGATTGATTGATTGACTGACGGTGCAATCGGGACCGAGCGTGATAGGAATACGAACGGTGGCCGGAATTCGGAGTTCCAACAACGAAACACTATGTATTTGCACGCCGTGTCCGGCTTGGAATACAAGTTGTGTCCGTGTAGTTCTAGGAGAGGCCCAAGGGTCGGCCGCTGATGTATATTTATATGCATCAGGGCTGCGTGAGATAGCACCGGCGAGGAAAAGTAGAAAAGGGATAAAAAGAAAAAACCAAAGTGCACGGCTAGAAGTTTCTTGTGTCTCGTGTTTGTCGGGCAAGTTCCAACATCGATTGCTTTCGTTGTCAACCCTAGTTAACGCCATGGGATTCCTTACATACATGGAAGCGGACAATGCCACAAGCGAAGCAAGGAAGGCTGGGGCAAGGTGCGACGAGAGGCTCGTCATTCATCGTGTGACCAACGGCGGGTGCTTTGACGACTTCAAGAAGGCGATGGACGAGTGCCGCGGCCACTACAGTCCCGAAACGTCCGAACGCCATATTGAACTAGGCATCGGCCGGCGCGTGGTGAACGTGGAGGCGTGCGTCAAGGCGACGGCGGCCCTGCGCGAGTGCTTCGCCGGCAACCCCGCCAAGTTTAAGCACCAGTACCTTCGCCGCATGGACGAGGGCCTCGACGAGGACACCAAGCCGTCCTCGTACCAGCAGATTTTGCGAGATGAAAATGTCATGTTCAGGTGGTGGACTGGCATGAGGAGAAGCTAAGCTATGCTTGCATGTGCATCCAGCCTATCTAAATGTACTCGTATTGATAAATGGGTTAGATCCATTATATAGCATACTGGTAGTGGATATAATAGGTTCAAGCTATTTCGGTGTTGAATTATCTTTTCCTTTATTAGTTGCGGCGTTTTTCGGTATATAAGACGGATTAGACCATGATTATGTCTATGTTGAATTATTTTTCTTTTAGTTGCGGAGTTTCTTCGTATGTGCACGATACTTGTATCTACTCTCTCTGTTCCTATTATAGTGACTACATTCAGATGTATATGAACGTCTTTTAGAGTATATGTTCACTTATTTTGCTTCGTATGTAGTCTCTAGTGGAATCTCTCAAAAGACTTATATTTAGAAACGAAAGGAGTAATTCATTGTTCTCACTTGATTGGTGGTAGTATAGTTAACAAAGAAGTTACCATGTGATAAGCAATTCAAACTAATTGAAACTAAAGGATTGCCCGCCATTCCTTATTAAGGACAGTATAACCGCACCTAATCCCTACCCTCACAGCGATTTGGGTTTTCAACCATCCGTTTCAGTGATCTGGGCGTTGGTGGCCGTCAGATCTCGTGTAAAAAACAGTCTGTGCCGCACTATATGAAATCTTGCCCAGCTGTCCTGTGGGCTGCTGTTCTAGACTCCGAATCGAAGGCCTCTGGCGCACTGGGCCGTTAGCCAACCGCCAGCCCATTCTAGCGCGATCCATTGCTGGGCTAACGAGGCACCAACGGCGATCCAGTACCCAGCCGCGGCCTCATGTTTCGGCCCCAAGACGCGCATAAATTTAAAGTTGTCATTTCCCACTTACAAAATGCCACATGTTCAGCAATCAACCGCCGCACAGTTCGGCGATCAAAGTATACTCGAAAGTACGGCGTTCAAAAGGAATAAAGACACGTAGGCACTACATCAAACGACGGCGGGCTCCTCCGGCCTTAGACTGGCGGGCGAAGGCCGGCTTCCCTCCGGTCAGCAGCGACGAGGATCCTACGCCCGGCGGCGGGGCATCTTCGCCGGCTCGTGCACACCGAGCAGGTATCTTCCCTCTCTGATCTCCGGTTGCTTGTATCGTTGTTGTAGATCTGCGGCCGGACGTCTGATTGGTGGCAGTCCTCCCTTCTTGTCTGATGCTTCAATGTAAATCTGATGCTTCAACTAAAGCTACCTCCTACTTAACATATATTTACATATGTCATCTGCTACATATTTCAGAAACTGTTCAACTACAATATTTTTGGTTACTTCTTTTATGTTCGGTTTTGGGCTTTCCACCCCCCGTTGTATGCATATATAAATCAGCTCGCAATACAAAAAAAAGAATATTAAAAAAAGCATCTTCTTGATTACAACAAGATCGATACTTCACCGTGCTATGTAGTCACTTGTTGAAATCTCTAAAAAGACAAATATTTGAGAAGGGAGGGAGTAGTTATCGTAAGAAAATCAAATATTCCCAAAACAAACCCGACCACCTTTTTTGAATCTGTTGTTTTTAATGCCTTGAGACGTACTACTACCTCTGTCTTGATTTCTTGATCCCTATTGTATTTTGTGCCAAATTTTGATAATAAATTTAACTAACAAAATGTTTGTGCATGTCAAAAAGAATATATCATTGAAAACTATGCTCAAGTACAAATCCAGCGATATAATTTTTGTTAACATGCATTATTAGCAATGTTTAAGCCCGATGCCATACACTACAGACCGGACGCCTCTAAGCGTAAAATCGTTGGAGTCGCCTCCAAGCTAGGGCGTCTACAAGCATTTTTTTCCGATTGAAATAATCTTCTGGCACTACCTGTCATCCTGTTGATTTAAGTTTGTACGCTGATCTGGTCAAGAGATGAATATATATTTTAACTTGTGGTGCGATAAATGTTAGAGACTGTGGCAAATATTAGTATACACTGCTGGTCTTTTAGACAAGTTTACAGGCATATTGGGCCGGTGTTAGAGGTAGTGCTGCCTCCAAACACCGGAGGTGCTCTCAACCGTGGCCTGTTTATCATCACATGTTCATACTTCAAGGTGTATTAAATCAATAGATGCAAGGATCAATAGGAAACTCATGGCATGCATGCATTTTTAAACATAAGTTTTTGAGAAAATCGTGCTATGATGTGTCGCGTCAACTCATACAACATGGAGAAGCTTGATTACTAGTACGCCTTCTCCCTTTCCCATGCGCGCGGTGGCTCGCAGACGAGGAGAAGCTTTTGCTTACAACAAGAAGCTCTCCCTCCCCCACGCGGTGGACATGCAGGAGTTGATTCGGTATTGTAGAAGTAGTACTAACATTGTTCGATTCTCGAAGAGGTGAAGAGTCAAGCGCAACCCGAACGTGGCAGTTGCGAATGCTCCCGTGACAGTCTTATGTGTAGGGGAAGGGCGTGGTGTGGTAGTTTTGTGGCAATTAATTTTTAGTATTGTTGTTTGCGTCCAATAGGTGCCACCATCGGATGCAGATCTTACGGTTATACTGCCTCCATTTCCCAAATATTTGCCTTTCTAGACATTTCAAATGGAATACAAAATACGGATGTATGTAGACATATTTTAGAGTGTAGATTCACTCATTTTGCTTAGTATGTAGTCACTTGTTGAAATCTCTAAAAAGATAAATATTTGGGAAGGGGGGAGTAGTTATCTTACGGAAATTAAATATTCCCAAAACAAACCGTACCACCTTTCTTGTTTCTGTTGTTTTTAATGCCTTGAGACGTACTACTACCTCCGTCCTGGTTTATTGGTCCCTATTGTAATTTGTCCCAAATTTTGACCATAAATTTAACTAACAAAATTTTTGTGCATGTCAAAAAAATATATCATTGAAAACTATGCTCAAGAACAAATCCAGCGATATAATTTTTGTCAACATGTATTAACATTTTGTTAGTTAAATCGCTGGTCAAAGTTTGGCAAAAACTACAAAGGAAACTAATAAACCAGGACGGAGGTACCGCATGCACAGTCAGTTCATTGCATGCAATTGTATTAATTAGCAAATAAATATTAATTTCTCTCATTTTCCTCTCCATCTTGGTCACGGTGCACAATGCAGTAGTATCTTTTTGACATGCATTTATGTTGATACGGCTTGAAACATTGAATGCCAACGAGGGGGCGGGTAGCGGTTCCTGAAACGTTGAACGGTCAATGGTGCATCCTCATTCAATTGGCATGCGGAGAGAATTAATAGGAGAAGCAGAATGGAGCCATCACGATGTTAATGCAACGCAGTTTCGATTCTCATATAAAAGCGCCCACCACTCCAATCCATCTACTCCTAGTCTCTGCGCAACACTGCTCACTCCAATCCAAGACAAAGACAAGTGACCAGAAGCCACAAGCACCCATGGCATCGATGGACGCGAGTGGTAGTCGGCTGTGCCAGATCATCCAAGACGTCGGCCTACGGCCCCGCACCGTGCAACGTTTCCAAACAGTGCTGGCGATCGCCGGCGTCATAGCCCTCGTCGACGCTGGCTTCGCCTCTCGCGTGGACGAGATGATTGTCCGCTCCATCCACAAGTTGACCACCTTCAAGAAGCGCGCGGACGACCTTACCATAGTCCTCCAGCCCGCACGCCCAGGCTCCTCGTCGCCTGCCACCCTCATCGGCCTCCATGGTGATGAACTCTTTCAAGCACTGGTGGCCCTGCAGCTGCCGGAGGTCGAGACGAAGAATGTGCACCTCGAGGTCGCGCTCGCAGCGCAGCGCCTCGCCATGCAGGAAACCGTCGACCTACACATCCACGTCTACGAGGAAATCATCTACATAGGCCACTACAAGTCCAAGGAGGACAGCAAGACGTTGGCCTTCTTCGACTGGCTGTAATCTTTGGACGTCATTGTTCAGAAGCATGTGGACCTGGCCACGAAATCCGCACCTACTTAGCCACCGTTCGATGGGCCGGTGCCCTGAGTCGAGGAGGAGGAGGTCGTGGATGGATGCATCTTTCTTCTTGCCTCCTGTAACCAGCACCGCATCGCCTCTTGGCCTTAATATGTTAGTGTATGGCATTTTTATTCCAGTCGTAAATGACATGTGTGATCCCTTGCTTTTATTTGGTGGCATTAATATATGTAGTACACATATGAGTGTATGACGTATCACTGTCTTCGTCCTGGTTTACTACCTACGTCCTGGTTTACCAGTACCTTCACAAATCCGCACCCCGCCCACCGTGGGTCGGGTGAGTTAGAATAAGGAGAGAGAAATGAGGAAGAAGAGCACCACTAGTTGGGTGCGTGCGATTTCATACTACATAATTTTCCCCGCATTTTTCCTCCTATATGTACTCCTAGGCTATTTCCAAGTGCTTATTTTCGCCGACACGTGGGACATATAGCATCTAGGTCGTAGTGCATGCACGGCTTGGAGCATATGCAACCATGCCTGCGTACTTGACATTTCAGACCTGGCGAATTACATGCAAAGCCCCCGCAGAAGAATAAATAAATAAATGAATTACCACATGCAAACCGGATTATTTTCATAGAAACCGGAGAACGTTCATTAAAGTTTTGACATTACATATTGAAAAATATGCCCGGACCTAAACCAGTCTAAGGGCCTCTTTGATTCGCAGGATGCTGAAAACGCAGGAATGGTGAAAGTAGATGTGATACGTCTCCAACGTATCTATAATTTTTGGTTGTTCCATGCTATTATTTATGATGTTTTGGATGTTTAATGGACTTTGTTATACACTTTTATATTATTTTCAGGACTAACCTATTAACCCAGAGCCCAGTGCCAGTTTATGTTTTTCTCCTGTTTTAGGGTTTCGCAGAAAAGGAATATCAACCGGAGCCCAATTGATCCGAAACTCAACGGAGGAAGTTTTTGGACCTAAAGAAGCCCAGGAAGTGCCGGAGGGGGACGAGAGGACCCACGGGCTGCCCACGAGGGTGGGGGGCGCCCCCCTGCCTCGTGGACAGCCCGGAGACCCCCTTTACTTGGCCCCGACTCCAACACCTCCTATATATACTGAAACCTCTGGAAAGTAACCTAGATCGGGAGTTCCGCCGCCGAAAGCCTCCGTTGCCACCTAAAACCAATCTAGACCCGTTCTGGCACCCTGCCGGAGGAGGGAATCCCTCTCCGGTGGCCATCTTCATCATCCCGGCGCTCTCCATGACGAGGAGGGAGAAGTCCACCCTCGGGGCTGATGGTATGTACCAGTAGCTATGTGTTTGATCTCTCTCTCTCTCTCTCTCTCTCGTGTTCTTGAGATGGCACGATCTTGATGTATCGCGAGCTTTGCTATAATAGTTGGATCTTCTGATGTTGCTCCCCCTCTACTCTCTTGTGATGAATTGAGTTTTCCCTTTGAAGTTATCTTATCGGATTGAGTCTTTAAGGATTTGAGAACACTTAATGTATGTCTTGCGTGGGATACCTGTCGTGGAATTAGCACGACAGATGTCCGGTTTAGAGGACTTAGGTGTGGAGCCATCGCGCGGGTTAGATTGAAGAGGTTAAAAGCACACAAAGGACACAGAGGACTTAATGCATTTTGCTATGTTGAACGTCTTGGTTGGGGCTGTGTGGCGGCGACGATGTCCCTCGATAGCAATAATGTCTTCCACGTTCTGTCCCACCCTGATGGTGCAAATAGCATTGTCGGAGGATGTGTGGCGGTGTGTCTCCATCGGATCTCATGGGATTTGGAAGGTGCTGGTCTTCGGTGGATCTATTTTGATCCAGTTTTTATTCGTCTTTGTTCGTGTGGTTCTAGGTTTGATCTTTTCGATCTACAACTCTCTTCATTGCCATGGTTGCTGTTCTGGTGTGCTGGTCCTTTGGGGTCTTAGCACGACGACTTCCCGACTGTCTACTACAACAAGGTTTGCCGGCTCTAGTGATGGATGGGCGATGACGGCGGTGTGACTTTGTCTCGCTCCAGTGCTTGTAGTCGTCACTAGGTGGCCCATAGACCTAGTTGTAATTTTTATTACCTCTTGTGTTCTCTGTACTGCCATGATTGATGAATGGATTGAAAATTTCTCTCTCAAAAGAAAAAAAAGGGGTTTGGTGATGATCGCTTACTGTGGAACCAACTTGTGGTAGTAGTCGGCGAGGTCGAGGAAGCCGCGAAGCTCGGTGGCATTTCTTGGACTAGGCCATGCATGCATCACGCTAGTATTGCTCATGTCAATGGCCACTCTGTCCCAGGAGAAAACGTGTCCAAGGTACTCAATGCGCGGCTAGGCAAACGGACACTTTGACACCTTGGCATAGAGTTGGTGTTGCTATGGGAGAGGCAACACTGTGGACAAGTGCTCCTCATGTTCCTGGGAGGTTGGGCTGTAGACTAAAATGTCATACAAGAATTTGTTCACGAACTTATGAATGTGTTTTGCAAAGATGTTGCTCATCAAGCACTGGAACATAGCCTGTGCATTGGTCAGTCCGAACAACATGACACGGAAATGGAATTGACAATGGTGTGTCTTGAACACCGTCTTTTGCACAAGTCAAGCTTGGAGAGCAAAACCGCACCGGCTAGCTCATTGAGAAGCTCACCAATTATGTGTAGGGGAAACTTGTTTTTGATGGTCACGGTGTTCAGCCGGCTCTTTTTGCTGCAACCAAAATTGTTTTTTGCTATTACGGGTGATGTTTTTTTGCTATATCCATCACGGCAGAGCTGCGACCCCCACGATAGCGGCGACTATTTTTGCTGCAACAGTCGTCAGATTTTGCTACCACAGATGAAGGATTTTTCTACATCCATCATGGCGGAGCTGCGATCCAACAACAACGGCGATTTTTTTGTTGCAATCGTCGTTGTTTTTGCTACTATAGGGGATGTATTTTGCTTCATCCATTCAATGTCATTTACAGGTGGTTGTCGTTCACGCAATCACATGCAACGAGTATGGACGGTGAGTGGCGGCGGCAGTGTCTCAGTGTAGCATCAACGGCGGGAGTTGCAACTGGTTGAGGCGGAGCTGCAACCAAAATTGATGAGCGGGGAAGGTTCTTCAGTGAGCAGCGGAGGGTTGCGAGGCGTCGGAGTGCGAGCGGAGCTGCACGTGGAGGCGGAGGGGCGTGGGCCAACGGTGGGGATTTTATTGTAAGATGCGGTGGGAGGTAGAAGACGAGTCAAGGAGGGGGAAGAGGCCAGATCGGACAAGTGGTCGAGGCTAGATCGAACGGCTGGTGCCGGACCGGCCGAGAATTGGGCCAGCCGGCCCGCGCCTGGCACTGCCCAAAAGAGCATTGACTGTGATTGTAAACGAAATCACTAATTGAGGAGTACTTCATCCAAAGATTACTTGGACCTCCAAGGTAGCAACAAGTGACGCGTTGCATGTGGGCCACTTCTCGTAACCTGGGAGTTTTCTCTTTTTCGTAGATCCGTATATTAAAAACGATTTATCTATTAAACCGTGCTTCCAAATCTTGAACCGTTTTCATCGTTGGATTCCTCGCGTCGAGATATTCAAAACTAGATTCTATGTTAATAGGTTTTGACAAACTTTTTTCACGAAAAAAACTGGATGGCAAAATCAGATTTGGAGCATATTTTTTCTCTTTCCGGAAGACGTTTTCAAGAGGCACGACTGTGCCTCTCGTAGAAGCAAAACCGCCTCTTCCGTGGAAGCAAAAGCATCCCTCTCGCATAAGAATAAAAAAGAAAACATTTTTTTTTCAGTTTACGTGAGGCACGGTCACTCCTCTGGCGAAAGCAAAACCATGTCTCTATAAAAAAGACAAAATACGAACAACATCGCCTCTCTAGAAAGAAAATTTGTTTTTTTCTTGTAAAAAAATTCAAAGTGTTTTTTCATCCAAAAGCTAAGTAAGACTAGCGAAAAGCAAAAAAAAAAAACCCAGAAAAAAAACCATCTAAAAAGTCGAAAACACGTGCAAACAACAAGAATAAAACAAATCCAGAGAAAGAACCCTAAGCGCGACACGTGACGGCGGCTGAGAGCACACCAAGTCATCAAGTGACCCTTTGGGAGGCTGGGAACGAGCGCTCCTCGGTTAGTTGCTCCCAATTGTTGTTTTGAGGGTGCTAGCTTGAATTAGTGTTGGTTCCCGGCAAAAAGAAAAAGAAAAGAAGAATTAGTTTTTTTTTGGTAGAAGAAGAAGAATTAGTGCTGATTAATTCATAGTTGGCTAGCCCATATTCTATTCGTGAATAAAAAATAGCCCATCTTCTAGACTTTAACTTCCTTATTAAGCGTGTTCCAAAAAAACTTCCTTATTAATATGCCAGTAGATATTATTATTTTTGCGTAGCACAAGTAACGAGATGGATAGAAACACGGTTGCAACGCATTGTACCGTGCATGTATAAGTTATTTATTTATTTTTGATTGATGAGGACCGGATACGTATTTTTTAGGATGATCGGATACGTTATTAATTTGATTGATTGATTGATTGACGGTGCAATCGGGACCGAGCGTGATACGAACGGTGGCGGGAATTCGGAGTTCCAACAACGAAACACTATGTTTTTGCACGCCGTGTCCGGCTTGGAATACAAGTTGTGTCCGTGTAGTTCTAGGACTAGGAGAGGCCCAAGGGTCGGCCGCTGATGTATATTTATATGCATCAGGGCTGCGTGAGATAGCACCGGCAAGGAAAAGTAGAAAAGGGATAAAAAGAAAAAACCAAAGTGCACGGCTAGAAGTTTCTTGTGTCTCGTGTTTGTCGGGCAAGTTCCAACATCGATTGCTTTCGTTGTCAACCCTAGCTAACGCCATGGGATTCCTTACATACATGGAAGCGGACAATGCCACAAGCGAAGCAAGGAAGGCTGGGGCAAGGTGCGACGAGAGGCTCGTCATTCATCGTGTGACCAACGGCGGGTGCTTTGACGACTTCAAGAAGGCGATGGACGAGTGCCGCGGCCACTACAGTCCCGAAACGTCCGAACGCCATATTGAACTAGGCATCGGCCGGCGCGTGGTGAACGTGGAGGCGTGCGTCAAGGCGACGGCGGCCCTGCGCGAGTGCTTCGCCGGCAACCCCGCCAAGTTTAAGCACCAGTACCTTCGCCGCATGGACGAGGGCCTCGACGAGGACACCAAGCCGTCCTCGTACCAGCAGATTTTGCGAGATGAAAATGTCATGTTCAGGTGGTGGACTGGCATGAGGAGAAGCTAAGCTATGCTTGCATGTGCATCCAGCCTATCTAAATGTACTCGTATTGATAAATGGGTTAGATCGATTATATAGCATACTGGTAGTGGATATAATTTATTAGTTGCCGAGTTTTTGGGTATATAAGACAGATTATATGGCGATTAGGATTATATGCGTGTAATAGAAAAAGTATTGTCTATGTTGAATTATTTTTCTTTTTAGTTGCGGAATTTCTCGGTATGTGCACGATACTTGTATCTACTCCCTCTATTCCTAATATATACGTTTAAAAAAAAAATTCATTATAGTGACTACATTCGGATGTATATGGACGTCCTTTAGGGTATATGTTCACTCATTTTGATTCATACGTAGTCTATAGTGGAATCTCCCAAAACTTATATTTTGAAACGAAAGGAGTAGTTCATTGTTCTCACTTGGTTGGTGGTAGTATAGTTTACAAAAAAGGTTACCACGTGACGTATGTGATAAGCTAATCCAAATTAAAGAGATTGCTCGCCATTCATTATTCGGAAAGTCTACCCTACTGTCTATACTAGAAATACGTACATAAACGTCTCACCGCTGGCACGTCTTTAGCAAAACGTTGGGCCGACCGCGCGCTTGACGTACGCACGTTAACCAGAAGCGGGCTTCAACGAGCCGTCGCCGGAGCAGAAGGCATGAGGATTGAGGAGAAGAGCCGCCCTTGAATCATTACAGTTTCTAAGCTCCCAGAATTTACAGTGATGTTTTTCTCAAAAAAAAAGAATTTACAGTGATGTGGTTGATCGAGGCTGGTGAGACCACCTGGAGTCCGTAATTCGTTATGTTGGGCTGTCACTGCTCGCTGTCCTCGCTTGAAACCCAACCCAAGCCCGTATCCCGCACTTCCGCCGCCATCCCATCTCTCTTCTCTCCTTCCTTTCGAGCGCCACCAATCTAGGCTTCGCGGCCCCCGCCATCCTAGCTTCTGCCGGCATCTAGGATTAGTGGAGGTTAGCTCGGGAGTTAGTTGGGTTAGTGGCGGCACCTTCATGTATATATCTTGTATAAATGTGCACCTCCATAACTGAATATGACTGTATTCAGTCTTGTTCGTGTGTCAACTTTCTGCAGTTTTAACTTTTATTCAGTCGAACAAGAAATACGAAAGTACGAGAGAAACAAGGCTTGATCCGCAAATCGCGGGGTCATTTGACATTTAACTTCACGTAGGTTTGATCCTCTAATTATGGCAAGGCCCGCAGACAGAAAATCGTGGGCTCATGCATGTCGGACAAAACTTGCCTGCTCCCTCCTCGTGCTCCCATCCATGCTCCCCCTTCATTCTACGGCTGTTATTTCATCTTTTTTCTTTCTAATCTAATCATCGCCCCCCCCCCCCCCCCGATTTTAAGGGGGTGGGGCCGGGCCTAATTTTAGTCCAATCAAATCAAGCCACGTACGCGGGAGCACGGATGGGCACACACGAGGGGAGCAGGCAAGTCTCGTCCATGCATGTCCCACATTAGTTGCATGCAACGAAAAAAACTTATAAGGAATGTTCATGGCTAACCGACGCGACGCAGAGCGCACTTCCCATGGCACATCGCTCACCTCGCCGCCGGCGCTCGTGCATGTCGCCCACCTCGCCACAGCACCCACGCACATCTCCCACCTCGCTGCTGCCTTTGTTCACTGTTTCTGTCACAACACCCATCCTCTTGCCGACAATCTGGTCACCACCGCCTCGCCATGACCACCATGGAAACAAGACCGCCGGTCCTCTTGGTTTGGCCCGGGCTTCACAGCCGCCGGTCCGTTCCTTGAAAACTGGCCTGCCACGCTCGGTCCGGTCCGGACCGGACCACCGGCGGCCGGTCCAAACGCCGGCTCGGACCGGGATCAGACCGACTTGGACCGTGTCCACCCTGACCGCCGATATCCGCTACGGCTACTCCTTGCCTCTTGTTTCCTCCGCCGAGATTTGTGACGCAATTTGAGGTTGCTTGCTGCCTGCCCCTTCCTCCGTAGGTCATCGGCCACCTCGAGCTTCCCCCGTCTGCCATCCACACTCTTTTGCTCCGACTCCCGCTCGCCGCCCCCCTCCCCGTACTCAACACTAACAATGACCGACTGGAGCAATGGCAGGACAGCCAGCTCTGTCCCCATCTCCTCCACAACCCTGCCGCCAAGGATCACTTCTGTGGTGGGGTGTGCTTCCGCGCAACCGACATTCCTCATCCAGTCAAACTCTATGCGCCCGAGCGACTGTATACTGCATCCCTTTGTTCCGCGTTTCTGGAGAGAGAAAGAGGAGGAGGAGGAGCCGATGAGGCCTGATTTGGGGGAGGCGGTCAGACCGTCAGTGCTTGGTTTGGAATCGACAATCTGGTTCTGGGAGGTGTTGAGGGCTTCGTTGGTCGTTACGAGGAGGCGCCGATTCCGGGTGGCTTGGCGTCGTTCAGACTGTGCTCAGCCGCCACATTGAAGAATAGTTCGATGGATTGCTTCTTGAGATGCTCCTGCGCTCAAGAAGCACGTACTGGCGCTCCTCCTCATGGGCGGCGTGCAACTTGCGTCCTCGGCGGCTGGGGACGAGGCTTATGCCGCAGCCATGGGCGCTCGTGGTTGATGACGTGGCGGCCGGGCAAGAATGACGGGAGTGGTGTTTCTCTGTAGACGTGCATTGGGCGTGCGTGGTGGAGGAGATGCGAGGTGGCCGTGTTGATGATGATGAACAAAGATGCGGCGATGCAACGGTGCTGCGAGACAGAAAACGATGATATGCAGGACGATGTTGTGGGCCACAACTGGCCTCTTTGTCAGCCATAGTTGCGCCTGGGAGGCACACTATGCCACACTCAAGGTCAGGGGAGATGGCATCGCCATCGGTGAACACACAAGAACTGTTGTTCCGGTGCCGAATCAGAGGTGCGTGGATTAGATGGAGAATAGGATCCTAGAGGAACGGTTCCAAGATATGTATACACATGAAATAAAAAAGATTCGGAGACATGTTTTCTTCCCGTGTCCATGTTAAGTTGTCATACTGGTCATTGAGGACATACCATCTAAGCACTGTTAGAGTTGTGTCGAATATTATGTATAATATAGTTGGACTCTGAGTTGTACTGTGTTTAGATAGGATATGGAGTCGTCACTAGTAGAAAAAGGGCCATTTATCCCGGTTCGTAAGGGCCATTAGTCCCGGTTGGGGAACTGGGACTAAACGGTCGATACAAATGCCCTAGACCATTAGTCCCGGTTCTTATACCAACCGGGACAGATGGTGTTCCACGTGGCCACTGCGGCTTGCCCAGGCATGGGGGCCTTTTGTCCCGGTTGGTAGCACCAACCGGGACAAATAAGCTTCCACGCGTCAGCAGTTCAGTGGCTCGGGTTTTTGTTTTTTTTTTTTGAAAGGG
>LR738709.1:722875105-722885487 GCA_902687465.1 Secale cereale | reverse complement strand
ATGATGCTATAAATTTGTGAATATTATTGATTGCTTACGCACTTCAAATTGTTCATCAGTGTAGCCCCGCTCACAGGTCGTGTGGCGGATGGACTCGCAAATGTAGTATCCACAATAATCATTCCCGGGTTCCTGCCACAACCACTTTACAAGAAATAGAGCTCAATCAAACTGATAAGCAAGAATGCCAAATTGGTATTGATGAAACTAGCGCTTGAATCAAGATATAGGAGATGCGCGCGCGGAACATGCTACTATATAGTACTTACTTTCGGGTATCTAAATTGTAGCTTCTTCGGCAGTCCCGGAGCTTTTTTGGTGAATTTTTTCCAAGCCCTGCCAGACAAAGGAAACAATTAGTTGATATCAGAAATGAAGTTGCTGATATATATGCATGGTGGATAATATTGATCGATTTAACTTACCTGGCTAGCATTTGAGTCATGTCCGCATACTCCTCGGGATCTTTACGTTTAGAGTCGAAGACAGTTACTATTCCCTTCTCAAGCTTAATCTCTAGACTGACCATCCAGCTTTAAATTTTAGTAATATCAAGATATTGCAATTGACATCTTCCTAAGGTAATTCTCTCTTTTATCTGAACTCACTAAGATTCTTTTCTTTTTCTTTGGTCTTTCATGCACTTAAAATGCCAGAGAAAATTTTGCCATTCTCTTTAATTTTCACACAAAGCTAAGGTGTTCCTGGTTTATAATTTAGAGGCAAGTAAATACTGAAGCACTTCCTATTCATTGCTTTGCTATAATTTTTTCGTGTTGTTTCTTTAGTGATGTTTGATCTAGCGTCTCAGTAGAACATACTCACGCTTATTTGTTCTTCCTTTGTCGTATTGGCTCAGCCCAGGGTGTTTCGCTCAGTTTCTTTGCCTTGAGCAGAATAAAATGTTCTTCTGGCTGTCGTTGTTGTTGACCATGGCCTTGATGCTTGGAGGGGGGTGGGGGGTCAGAAGACTTTGGTGCGTGAGATCAGGGTCGCAAGCCTAGCGGCGTAGATACGTGATAGATTTATCCTTTGCTGATTGTATCCAAACTTTGTTTAACTCTTTTCAATTTGAACTAATGACTTTGTTACTTTGTACAAGTTGGCTTCTCCTTGGAAAATATTTGTAATTGATATTGAAATGGCAGGGTAATCAAGCTTCCTTTCTGTGCTGGACGAGGACTAGGTCGTGTTTCGCCTCCGGTCTTAGCTCATGGTCGCGCTAGACATTCCCCATGACGCCATCTGCATGACTGCATCGATCCAAAGCTCACGGAGGGCACGGATGAGGCGGGGGTGCAGATGCAGGGTGCTACTGCTGTAGGACCTCTGAAGAAGGGGAGGCCGGACGAGGGCGGCGTGGCATTCCATGGTCGCGGTGGCTGGAGGGGCGGCGCTGCGTCGCACTGGATGAGATGGCTGGAACTCCTCCTTCCCATCCGCACCATTTGTTCAACGCATTGACATCGCGACCCCGAGTGAGGCATCCGTGCTCTCCAGCGATGTGGGACGCCGCCCTCCAGCGTGCCTGCGACAAAAGATTTTTCTCATGGCGGATGCGCTCAGAGGTATTGCTTATGTGTCCATGTTGTTACTTGCTATCGCCGTATGTGTATATTTACACGTTCTTTCACTACTTTGAAAAGAAAAAACTTACATTTTTTGTCATTGGGGTTGGATTGACATGTTCAGGGTTCAGACACTAGCTCCAAAAAAGTGGTTACAGTTTTTCACGTCTCTATGTTCCTACAAATTGCAAGAAAATCAGCTAGGTGTTTTCTGTCATCTGCGGATGGTTTCAATTTTTATTGATAAACCATCATGATCTGGTTTTGACTTACTACGGTGCCATTCTTACGTTGAAGAGTAAATCAGAGATCCTGGATTGGTGGTGGTAGTGAAATGTAAATATGATTGTCTAGGCTAATTACAACTTTCAGCCAAATTACTTGGCTAAAGGCTCACACAAAAAGTAAATATTTAGTCACGAACGGGCATGCTGCTCTTCTAAACTACAAGCAAAGTTTTCTCTGCCAAGTAGGCTCGCCTTTGCTTGTTGTATTTCTGAACAAATCTTGCAGAAAATTCAGGATCCTAAGATTTTGCGACTCTGGTGTGAAGTTCAGTAAATGAATCAATAATAAAGTCAGCTAACATGTATGAACCATCGCAGATGTTATAGTTTTGCTAAAATATAGGGTACCCTTAAATATATGTGATGTTTATGACTGGCTGCATGACGATAATGTTAATAAATTTGTCATCAATAGTACTTTCACAATTTTATACTTTACCACGTCTACTAAATGAAGATATTTCGTGTGTATTAAATAAAGAGAGTTTGTTACTTGTAGAGGCTATCAAGGCAAAATTAACAGTTGATTACTTAGATGTAGCTGTACTATTGATATGATGTTAGTATCTCAACTCTTAAAGAGGGATAAGTTCACGATTCAGCAGACAACTTACAGTAGTGTTGACTTACAAAATACGAATGTGTCTAACGGGAGAATGGACTTTGGCTCTCGGCCTCCATGGAGGCTTTTAAAATAAATTCAAAATACAAACTTTTTTGTTTCAAAAAAATCTGAAAAAAATTGTGCAAGTAAACAAGGATGTTATGTGTATGTGTGTAAAATTTCAGGATGAAAAACGTTGAAATGCGACCTGTATAAAAAGGCAAATTCATGGCCTGGGAGGATGTATAGTATCATGTGTTAATAAGCCTCAAATTTGTGTTTTTTGGACAACCATCATTTCAACATATTTTGCCCTGAAAATTTACACACATGTGTGTTATGCCTTCATCTATATCAGTATTTTTTCAGAATTTTTTGAAATGTAAAGAATTTCAATGAAATTTGAAATTTGAATTTGGAGGCCTCCATGTTGGCCGAGCTCCAAAGGCAATTTTTCGGTCTAACGGAAGGAATTTTTCGGTGTCATCTGTGTATGGTTTCATTTTTATTGATAAACCATCATGGTCTTGTTTTGACTTACATATTTAATACAATTTTGTGGTATACAGAAAAAATAACATATAAGCACAAGGTTTTCTATTTAACACAAAAAATAACATATTCTATCTGAAAAAATAATTCAGTACAAATTTTGTGTTAAACTCAGTTTTTAAATATATAACCATCAGCATACCTTATTGTTTTTGACATGGTTTATCTAGCGATCTGTGCGCACAGTTTGATCCAGTTCGATGGTTATAGCTTCAGCTCTTTTTGTTCCTGCGCCACTCTTTATTAATCATTGCTCACATATTTTTAATATTTCAGGCCACACAATGACAATAGTAGATCTCATAGAGCCGAGTGATGATAATATTATTGCCCGGAGCAGCGTGAGGAGATTGTCCAAGAGGACCAGGTTGCAACTCAACACCGTGCAACATTGCTTGATAGGCAGGGTATGTTTTTTCTAGCTGGCAAAGGAAGCCAAGGGGTGCAGGCAGTGTTTGTTGCAGCTGGTGCATTTACAGTGAGGCTGCATACTAAATTCCATACAGAAGTTTCAAACTAACGGTATCTGCTAAGGTTTCCACTTGTGATGAATGTATTAGTCTGCACTCTTTATAGTACCTGTTTATATCTTCTGTAATTTCACCGTGATGTATGAAGACTACTGTTAAAGTATTCCTTTTGTATAGTTGACATTGTATAGGCATGTGATCACCTCCCGGATATCTTCTGATTCGGCTAGGGATCCTCTTGATCTTCCTTGATGGTCAAGTATTGTAATCTATATAATGTGCATATGATGCCGCCCTATGTGTGGCGTGCCATATACAAACACTACTCGTTCTCTTGGTATCAGCTAGCAACCTCGATCCGTCCTCGTTCCAATCTCGCCTCCACTCCATGTCAACCGCCTCAGGCACCGCGTCCGCTACCAGCTCCAGCCTCACCTCCCCCACCTTGCCTGTAACCATGAACTCCACTTCCGGCGCCCTCGTCACCGCTGCTCTGCCCGCCTCCGCCTCCCCGGCAGTGCATGTGGCCAGCGTGCGCACCCATGTGCCCGTCACGCTCGACCTCTCTGCCTCGAACTTCACCAAGTGGCGGATGCTCGTCCGCGTCCTCCTCGGCAAGTACGACTTGCTTCACCACGTCAACGCCGTCGCCGCTGCCGCGGACCGCACGCCGGACTGGACACGTGACGACTATGTCGTTCGGTCGTGGCTCTACGGATCCATCTCCGACGAAATCCTAGACATAATCATGGCGGAGGATCAGACGACAGAGGAAGCATGGACGCTCATCACCAACCTTTTTCTGGACAATCAGATGACGCGCGCTGTTTACCTTGAGGCGGAGTTTCGAGGCCTCGTCCAAGGCGATCTCTCCATCACCGCCTACTGTCATCGCCTCAAGGCCATTTCGGATGCTCTCAGCGACGTCGGCACCCCCGTCTCTGACCAAACGCTCGTCCTCAACTGCCTCCGCGGGCTCAACCCGCGCTTCTCTGACATCACCACGATTGTCACCATGCAGAGCCCCCTGCCGTCCTTCGCCCAGACGCGCTCTCTTCTCACCCTGCGTGAGACACAGCTTGCGAACTCCGCGGCCGTGGGGAACCAGACTGCACTCTACAGTGGCGGCCCGTCGCATGGCGCAGGCAGCTCCAACTCGTCCGGCCAGCACCGCGGCGGCTCGGACCGCGGCGATGGCAACCGCGGCGGCAGCGGCAACTCCAGCGGCAGCCGCAACGGTGGCACTTGGCGCAAGAAAAAGGGCAACGGCGGCTACAGCGTGAGCGGCAACTCGGGTGGCCATCGCTCCAACACTCCAGCATCCTCTGTTGGCCCGTGGGTTTGCTTTAACCCGTACACAGGTCAGCAACTTCAGGCGTCTCCGGTGCTGAGGCAGAACACCGGGGCCGGCCTGCTCGGCCCACGGCCACCGGCGCTACCACCTGCCCAAGCCTTCACCTCTCTGGCTCCCCTGCATGGGCAGGCGTTCGGCACCAATCCGCCACCAGTTCCCGGCTACGGCGGCACTCCCTCCGTTCCCAGCCACGGCGGCGCTCCATCTTGGGATTGCACCGCACTCATGGCCGCCCTCAACAACGCTGCAACCCCCTCGACAGTCGGTGAGTGGGTCATGGATTCTGGAGCCACTGCACACATGGCCTCGGACCCGGGTATGCTTCATCATCTCACTCCGTCTACCTCTTCTTCCATCGTAACCGTGGGCAATGGCTCCACCTTGCCTATCTCTCACACCGGTCATGCATCCCTGCCCACACCCACACGTAGACTCTTACTTAACAATGTTCTTCTTGTTCCCCACATTGTCAAAAACTTACTCTCTGTTCGACGTTTTACCATTGATAATCTTTGTTCAATTGAATTTGACCCGTTCGGCTTTTCTGTGAGGACCTTCGCACCAGGGCCGTGATTCTTCGCTGCAGTAGCCATGGCGATCTCTACGTCTTCCCATCGTCCGTCGTCAATCATCATGCCCATGGACTCCTCGCCACCACCTCCACCGAGCTATGGCATCGCCGTTTAGGTCACCCAGGACGTGACGCCATGTCCCACCTTCATAAAGAGTCTTTTGTTTCTTGTAATAAAGCAGCCTCACGTATTTGTCATGCATGTCAACTTGGCAAGCACGTGCGTTTGCCCTTCGCTAGGTCATCTTCAATAAGCGTCGAACCCTTTAAGTTGATACATTGTGATCTTTGGACCTCTCCAGTTTTGAGCAATTCCGGTTTTAAATACTACCTCATTATTGTCGACGATTTTTCACACTTTATGTGGACCTTTCCCCTACGACAGAAGTCTGAAACCGCTGCCATACTCATAGACTTCGTCGCCTACATCCGCACACAGTTTTCTCGTCCTCTCGTCGCCATGCAGGCCGACAATGGCGCCGAGTTCCTCAACTCCACCATCACGACCTTCTTCTCCACTCACGGGATTCGTCTCCGCCTTTCGTGTCCCTACACTTCTGCCCAGAACGGTAAGGCTGAACGCGCCATTCGTACTATCAATGACGTTGTTCGCACCCTACTGTTTCAGTCATCCATGCCGCCCTCCTACTGGGCTGAGGCTCTCGGCACTGCCACCCACCTAGTTAACATCCGTCCCTCCCAAGCCATAGACTTCGCTATACCCTACATCCGTCTACACGACACTCCACCCGATTACACCACCCTCCGTGTCTTCGGCTGTCTATGCTATCCCAATCAATCCGCCACCGCCAAGAACAAACTCTCCCCTCGTTCTGTAGCATGTGTGTTCATCGGCTATCCTAGTCAACACAAGGGCTACCGTTGTCTAGACCTCACTACTCGGCGAGTTGTTGTTTCTCGTCACGTCGTCTTTGACGAAAATGTCTTTCCCTTCTCCTACTCTCCAGACCGTCCACAAAATCCTCTAGCCGCCCTTGACTTTCTACTTGATCTTGCTGCCACGCAACATACACCCAATCCACCCGAACCCGTAATGCATGGCCGCCCATCGCTCGCTATGCATGGCGGCCTCACACCGCCTGCTGCGTCCCCCCGTGCCAACTCCTATCCACCAGCTACGCGCGGGCCGGACCGCTCCGCGCGCACCCCTTCGCCACCCGCTACTCGCGCACCTCCCTCGCCTAGCATGCATGCGCCCCCATCACCCGCCATGCACGGTGACCCCTCACCTTCCCCCACGCTGGCTTCACCCAACAGCCCGCCTCCGAGCACACCAACTTCTCAGTCCGACCCAGCGGCCTCTTCACCATCTACCGCCAACTCCGTGTCTCCCGATTCATCTCCAACCGTTGTGATTCACCGTCCACCGTCTCCCTCTAACACACACAACATGCTCACACGTGCAAAACGTGGCCTTTTTCAGCCTGTTGATCGTCTCAACCTGACGGCGTCTCACTCCACTCTTTCCCCTATTCCTAAAACATACCGGGGTGCTCTCCATGATCCTCACTGGCGTCGTGACATGCATGATGAATTTGATGCTCTTGTTGCTAATGGGACTTGGTCACTTGTTCCACCTCCTCCTCGTGCTCATGTTGTTTCAGGAAAATGGATCTTCAAACACAAGTTCCACTCCGACGGCAGCCTTGCCCGCTATAAGGCTCGATGGGTGGTTCGTGGATATTCTCAGCAGCCGGGCATCGACTTCGACGAGACATTCAGTCCCGTCGTCAAGCCGGCCACCATTCGTATCGTCCTCAATCTCGCCGTATCTCAGGCATGGCCAGTTCATCAGCTCGACGTCAAGAATGCCTTCCTCCATGGCACTCTTGACGAGGAGGTCTATTGTCAGCAACCCCCGGGATTTGTCGACGCCCGCTTTCCCGACTACGTGTGTCGTCTTCACAAATCGCTCTACGGTCTCAAGCAAGCCCCGCGCGCTTGGTACCAGCGGTTTGCAATGTTTGCACATCGGATGGGATTTGTCGCCTCCAAGTCGGATGTCTCCTTGTTCATCTACAAGCGCGGCCACGACATCGCCTACATTCTTCTCTATGTGGACGACATCGTCATCACCGCCTGTTTCGGATCGACTCCTTCGTCATCTCACTCAGCAGCTTCACTCCGAGTTTGCCATGACGGACCTTGGCGCCCTGTCCTTCTTCCTCGGCATTTCCGTCACTCGGACATCGTCTGGTATGGTGCTCTCACAGCGACAGTATGCGTTGGATCTTCTCCAACGCGCCGGCATGGTGGACTGTAATCCATCTGCCATTCCTATCGACGCTAAATCCAAGCTCTCGGCACTGGATGGATCTCTCCTTGTTGATCCCACAGAGTACCGTAGCTATGCTGGAGCACTACAGTATTTGACGCTCACACGTCCTGACATCGCTCACGCCGTTCAGCAAGCTTGTCTCTATATGCATGCACCTCGCGAACCGCATCTTCACTTGGTCAGACGTATCCTTCGGTACATCAAAGGAACTCTCGACCTCAGCCTGCATATCTCCCGCTCATCATCGACGTCTCTCACGGCTTACTCCGACGCTGACTGGGCCGGCTGCCCAGACACCAGACGCTCTACATCTGGATACTGCGTTTATCTCGGTGATACCTTGGTTTCTTGGTCATCTAAACGCCAAACCACGGTTTCTCGCTCCAGTGCCGAGGCGGAGTACCGTGCAGTTGCTCATGTTGTGGCCGAATGTTGCTGGATACGCCAACTTCTCGGTGAACTTCATCATCCCCTTTCGACTGCCACCATTGTTTTTTGTGATAATGTCAGCACTGTCTACATGGCTTCAAACCCAGTTCAGCACCGACGTACCAAGCACATCGAAATCGACATTCACTTTGTTCGTGAGAAGGTGTCCCTTGGAGAGGTGCGGGTTCTTCATGTCCCTTCCTCACATCAGTATGCTGATATCATGACAAAAGGACTCTCGTCGCAGCTATTCTCCGAGTTTCGTTCCAGTTTGTGCTTAATTCCATATGACGCACAAACTGAGGGGGGATGTTAAAGTATTCCTTTTGTATAGTTGACATTGTATAGGCATGTGATCACCTCCCGGATATCTTCTGATTCGGCTAGGGATCCTCTTGATCTTCCTTGATGGTCAAGTATTGTAATCTATATAATGTGCATATGATGCCGCCCTATGTGTGGCGTGCCATATACAAACACTACTCGTTCTCTACTACGACCAAGTAAAAAACTAGAAAATTGTTGATAACAGCCGTTTACAGTCAAGTTTCAAACTAATGTTTTTATTAGGCTTTCCGAGTTTGATAAATGCACTAGTCTGCTCTCTTAGAAGTAAATCTAATCGTGGAATCGCTTAGGAATAATGATAGTTGGTTTATTGTTCTTTTTCTGATTCAAGGTTTCGTGAGTGGCTGAGATCCATGTTGAGAGAACATGGAGGTCCCTTATTTGATGCTTTCAGGTCAAAATATACCTGAAAGGTATTGCAGCTCCTGTTTGTTACTTGCCAACTATGTGCTACTCTGACTTATTATTCTCATAATTTTGTAACTTTGTTATAATGTATTACTCCATACCAATAGTGTAAGTACATATTTCACTATTGATTAGACAATGTCTTCAGAACTTTGCACGCATCAATGCTGGTTTCCATCTTTAAAAAGCTAAATAAAAAAGTTAGTAATTTGCTGATGTAGTAGACTGTGAGAGCAGGAAAAATGTTCAGTGGGGATCGACTTTACAATTACATAGGATTATTACACCTATAGTGGACTCCAAGAGAATTACATGCTAACAATGTACCGTATGCGCCTGCGTTTGTTGTATGCATGGAGGGAGTTTATACTTGCTTTAATCAAATAGTTGGAGCTGAAGAATTCAGTTACAGTTCTAGAATAGATCACATTCTTGTTTCGAAATGCACACACTACCGAGATGAGGACGCTATGGCACCGCGAGCCGCACTAGACGGTGGCGCAATCCATGAGGTACAGAATTTAGATTCCCTTTTCATCATCACATCAATCACAACATTCAGATCACGGAGTAGTTCATTTCTTAGGAATAAAGCATGTCTCCTTGGGCTAAACTGTAACAAAGTTCAGACTATTAAAGTTCAGATTATCAACCTTTACTTTCATTATCAAAGATCTGCAAACTTTGTTTTCGATTCACACACCGAGGCTCTACCAGATTCGAGGAAAAACATCTTGTACTGACATTGTCATGGTAGTAATATTTGCCTAAAGGTGACTTAACAAAGCTAGATGTTTGCTAATAGAATACATTAAATGGCATTTACGGCAGTGCTTTTTTCGGCTCACAAAGCATGGAGTGTCTGTCTCCTCCGACGGCGATGTCAATGGTGTTGCTGGTGTTTGGTCGATGGCGACGCTTTGGTTCAGCAATCGACTCCCTTAAAAGCGTATTTATGTTTTCTTTTAGAGTAAAAATGCATCATAAGTCCTAAAACTTTTAGAGGAGTGTCAGTTTAGTCCTATAACTTTGAAACTGCACTTTTTGGTCCTAAAACTATTGAAGGTGTGTCAGTTTAATCCTATAACTTCAAAATTGCAATTTTAGATCCTAAAACAATTGCAGGTGTGTCAGTTTAGTCCTATAACTCCGAAACTAGAGCCATCAATTGCATGATGGCTTGAGCTCCGGCGAGGAGAGTAGACCGGTCATCTTAGCCTCAACCGGCAGTAGCAGAATGACACGTCGCACAACGTCCAATTGTTACCCACATGTGGTTGCTGCTGGGGTTGCGTTACTCTCGCTGACCTTTGCGTCAGCTTTGCAGTTTCCGCACAATCCTCTACATTGTTCGACAACAACGACAATTCTCACTTGTGGTCATGCTCGTGCCTAAACAACAACCTGCACGATGAGCTCTACGGGAAGGGTGTCAGGCAACGACGACGTCATGCGAGAGAGAGAGAGAGAGAGAGAGAGAGAGAGAGAGAGA
>LR738709.1:722858314-722875095 GCA_902687465.1 Secale cereale | reverse complement strand
CATGCATGATGAATTTGATGCTCTTGTTGCTAATGGGACTTGGTCACTTGTTCCACCTCCTCCTCGTGCTCATGTTGTTTCAGGAAAATGGATCTTCAAACACAAGTTCCACTCCGACGGCAGCCTTGCCCGCTATAAGGCTCGATGGGTGGTTCGTGGATATTCTCAGCAGCCGGGCATCGACTTCGACGAGACATTCAGTCCCGTCGTCAAGCCGGCCACCATTCGTATCGTCCTCAATCTCGCCGTATCTCAGGCATGGCCAGTTCATCAGCTCGACGTCAAGAATGCCTTCCTCCATGGCACTCTTGACGAGGAGGTCTATTGTCAGCAACCCCCGGGATTTGTCGACGCCCGCTTTCCCGACTACGTGTGTCGTCTTCACAAATCGCTCTACGGTCTCAAGCAAGCCCCGCGCGCTTGGTACCAGCGGTTTGCAATGTTTGCACATCGGATGGGATTTGTCGCCTCCAAGTCGGATGTCTCCTTGTTCATCTACAAGCGCGGCCACGACATCGCCTACATTCTTCTCTATGTGGACGACATCGTCATCACCGCCTGTTTCGGATCGACTCCTTCGTCATCTCACTCAGCAGCTTCACTCCGAGTTTGCCATGACGGACCTTGGCGCCCTGTCCTTCTTCCTCGGCATTTCCGTCACTCGGACATCGTCTGGTATGGTGCTCTCACAGCGACAGTATGCGTTGGATCTTCTCCAACGCGCCGGCATGGTGGACTGTAATCCATCTGCCATTCCTATCGACGCTAAATCCAAGCTCTCGGCACTGGATGGATCTCTCCTTGTTGATCCCACAGAGTACCGTAGCTATGCTGGAGCACTACAGTATTTGACGCTCACACGTCCTGACATCGCTCACGCCGTTCAGCAAGCTTGTCTCTATATGCATGCACCTCGCGAACCGCATCTTCACTTGGTCAGACGTATCCTTCGGTACATCAAAGGAACTCTCGACCTCAGCCTGCATATCTCCCGCTCATCATCGACGTCTCTCACGGCTTACTCCGACGCTGACTGGGCCGGCTGCCCAGACACCAGACGCTCTACATCTGGATACTGCGTTTATCTCGGTGATACCTTGGTTTCTTGGTCATCTAAACGCCAAACCACGGTTTCTCGCTCCAGTGCCGAGGCGGAGTACCGTGCAGTTGCTCATGTTGTGGCCGAATGTTGCTGGATACGCCAACTTCTCGGTGAACTTCATCATCCCCTTTCGACTGCCACCATTGTTTTTTGTGATAATGTCAGCACTGTCTACATGGCTTCAAACCCAGTTCAGCACCGACGTACCAAGCACATCGAAATCGACATTCACTTTGTTCGTGAGAAGGTGTCCCTTGGAGAGGTGCGGGTTCTTCATGTCCCTTCCTCACATCAGTATGCTGATATCATGACAAAAGGACTCTCGTCGCAGCTATTCTCCGAGTTTCGTTCCAGTTTGTGCTTAATTCCATATGACGCACAAACTGAGGGGGGATGTTAAAGTATTCCTTTTGTATAGTTGACATTGTATAGGCATGTGATCACCTCCCGGATATCTTCTGATTCGGCTAGGGATCCTCTTGATCTTCCTTGATGGTCAAGTATTGTAATCTATATAATGTGCATATGATGCCGCCCTATGTGTGGCGTGCCATATACAAACACTACTCGTTCTCTACTACGACCAAGTAAAAAACTAGAAAATTGTTGATAACAGCCGTTTACAGTCAAGTTTCAAACTAATGTTTTTATTAGGCTTTCCGAGTTTGATAAATGCACTAGTCTGCTCTCTTAGAAGTAAATCTAATCGTGGAATCGCTTAGGAATAATGATAGTTGGTTTATTGTTCTTTTTCTGATTCAAGGTTTCGTGAGTGGCTGAGATCCATGTTGAGAGAACATGGAGGTCCCTTATTTGATGCTTTCAGGTCAAAATATACCTGAAAGGTATTGCAGCTCCTGTTTGTTACTTGCCAACTATGTGCTACTCTGACTTATTATTCTCATAATTTTGTAACTTTGTTATAATGTATTACTCCATACCAATAGTGTAAGTACATATTTCACTATTGATTAGACAATGTCTTCAGAACTTTGCACGCATCAATGCTGGTTTCCATCTTTAAAAAGCTAAATAAAAAAGTTAGTAATTTGCTGATGTAGTAGACTGTGAGAGCAGGAAAAATGTTCAGTGGGGATCGACTTTACAATTACATAGGATTATTACACCTATAGTGGACTCCAAGAGAATTACATGCTAACAATGTACCGTATGCGCCTGCGTTTGTTGTATGCATGGAGGGAGTTTATACTTGCTTTAATCAAATAGTTGGAGCTGAAGAATTCAGTTACAGTTCTAGAATAGATCACATTCTTGTTTCGAAATGCACACACTACCGAGATGAGGACGCTATGGCACCGCGAGCCGCACTAGACGGTGGCGCAATCCATGAGGTACAGAATTTAGATTCCCTTTTCATCATCACATCAATCACAACATTCAGATCACGGAGTAGTTCATTTCTTAGGAATAAAGCATGTCTCCTTGGGCTAAACTGTAACAAAGTTCAGACTATTAAAGTTCAGATTATCAACCTTTACTTTCATTATCAAAGATCTGCAAACTTTGTTTTCGATTCACACACCGAGGCTCTACCAGATTCGAGGAAAAACATCTTGTACTGACATTGTCATGGTAGTAATATTTGCCTAAAGGTGACTTAACAAAGCTAGATGTTTGCTAATAGAATACATTAAATGGCATTTACGGCAGTGCTTTTTTCGGCTCACAAAGCATGGAGTGTCTGTCTCCTCCGACGGCGATGTCAATGGTGTTGCTGGTGTTTGGTCGATGGCGACGCTTTGGTTCAGCAATCGACTCCCTTAAAAGCGTATTTATGTTTTCTTTTAGAGTAAAAATGCATCATAAGTCCTAAAACTTTTAGAGGAGTGTCAGTTTAGTCCTATAACTTTGAAACTGCACTTTTTGGTCCTAAAACTATTGAAGGTGTGTCAGTTTAATCCTATAACTTCAAAATTGCAATTTTAGATCCTAAAACAATTGCAGGTGTGTCAGTTTAGTCCTATAACTCCGAAACTACAGCCATCAATTGCATGATGGCTTGAGCTCCGGCGAGGAGAGTAGACCGGTCATCTTAGCCTCAACCGGCAGTAGCAGAATGACACGTCGCACAACGTCCAATTGTTACCCACATGTGGTTGCTGCTGGGGTTGCGTTACTCTCGCTGACCTTTGCGTCAGCTTTGCAGTTTCCGCACACTCCTCTACATTGTTCGACAACAACGACAATTCTCACTTGTGGTCATGCTCGTGCCTAAACAACAACCTGCACGATGAGCTCTACGGGAAGGGTGTCAGGCAACGACGACGTCATGCGAGAGAGAGAGAGAGAGAGAGAGAGAGAGAGAGAGAGAGAGAGAGAGAGGGAGAGAGAGAGGGAGAGAGGGAGGGAGGGAGAGAGAGAGAGAGAGAGAGAGGTGGATGGTGTCTTCCATCCCGATTGGCTCGAGGTCTCCCGGTGGTCGCGTCGAGGGAGAGCGATGTCGTCCTCCATGCAGACTGGATCGAGGTCTCCCCCCTCTCAATGAGACTGTCATGTAGCTCTCATGAACATGCATGTGCTGTGTGTGTGCAGGTTGCAACACACACAACACTATGGAAGTGTATGGACCTATTTTGGAAAGTAAACACATATAAAGGGATCATTTGAAGAAAAAAATGCACCGTAAATGCTGGCCATGCAAGCTATGAAGAAGCAGTAGCGTGGTGGATGCGTCGGCGGCGGCGAGTTGCAACGGGCGTCGGATCAATAGAAGGCTCGTATTGCGCGCGGGGATGTGCGGCGATAGATCGGATGGAACGATCGGGCGAGCATCAGGCGGCGCATGTACGTGCTGGTGGTCTGGCGGCTGATCCATACAGCGTAGGAAGCCTAGGCGAGGCCCGTGGTGGTGCGGCCCATGTGGCTGCAGCAGGGGGCGAGGTCCAAAGCTGGCCAGAAGTGTGTCTCGAGCAGGTGGTGCCCAGAGAGGCTGGAACATGCGTGGAGGACTCGTGGCCTGTGCGTACAGATGCAACATCGTGACATTTGTTTGGAAACAAAAAGAGGGACCGAGTCCCAAGTGGAGACGTGATCTCCTAGTCTCGGAGCCGGGCAGTTGCAGCCGTGCACGCGCACGTTGAAAGCAGCATCGGCTGTAGGGAAGATTAGATTCGTGGGTGAGAAAATCCATCATGGTTACACATCCATTGGAAAGCAAGATGGTCATGGC
This sequence comes from Secale cereale, assembly GCA_902687465.1. Classification (NCBI taxonomy): domain Eukaryota; kingdom Viridiplantae; phylum Streptophyta; class Magnoliopsida; order Poales; family Poaceae; genus Secale; species Secale cereale. Next base: position 722,870,803 of record LR738709.1, on the reverse strand, counting down.
AAGGCAAAGCTAGCATTGCAAGTTTTGTGCAAGGGAGCCACCACGTGAAGGGCAAAGATTTTATTTCTTTTGGTTTTGCTATATAGTAGTATGCAGAGGTTCTGTCCGTGTACTTGGGGCATCGCGTGGAAACCTCGGATAATTTTTCGCAGGGTCAGCTGTACCAAGAACCATGGCATCAGGAAGCTTTGGGTTATGGCAGACATGGGTGAAAATTAGTTGACGCAACAGGATGCTTGAAGGCGTTGCGGGAAGTCATGTCAGCTGAGATGGAGTTATAATGTGATGGAAGGGAATTCGCAGAATGATTTGGGTGCCTGGGTCGGACTAGACAGTCTGACGGGATCAATGTGAGTCGGTTGGAACAGAAGACGATGGTGTGATCGGCGACGACGACATAGGTGTGTGATGCTGATGGTGACCGACTTCTGGGCGTGAAAACACGTGGGGCAGGCCCCAAGGGCTTGTGTGGCTTCGACAGGACTATGGCGCGGGGTTGATTCAAGATGGCGTACGCATGAGAGCTTGAAGTCGACGGGGCGCGAGGGTGGACTGATCATCTACCATGGAGTCATGTTGATGGTGGAGCTGGATTGAGAGGCTGCGGCGTAAGTCCACAGAGAGTCGAAGCCTATTCAACGGTAAAAAGTGAGGGACACGTAATTCAGACTGGAGCCCAAGGATTGATAAATCTCTGGTCATCCACCTGAGAGAAATTTGCTACTGTCCTACAAACCTCTGCACTTGGAGGCCCAACAACATCTACAAGAAGAAGGTTGTATAGTAGACATCAAGGGGCGTGGGCCAGCGGTGGGGGTTTTTTCTAAGATGCGGTGGGAGGTAGAAGACGAGTCAAGGAGGGGGGGATGGCCAGATAGGACAAGTGGTCGAGGCTAGATCGAACGGCTGGGGCCTGGCTGGCCGAGTATTTGGCCAGCCGGCCTGTGTCTGGCACTGCCCAGAAGAGCATTGACTGTGATTGTAAATGAAATCACTAATTGAGGAGTACTCCATCCAAACATCACTTCGACCTCCAAGGTAGAGACAAGTGGCGCGTTGCATATGCGCCACTTGTCGTAACCAGGGAGTTTTCTCTTTTTCGTAGATTCGTTTATTAAGAACGATTTATCTCTTAAACCATGCATCTAAATCTCGAACCGTTTTCATTGTTGGATTCCTCGTGTCGAGATATTTCAAAACTAGATTCTATGTTGATATGTTTTGACGAACTTTTTTTCACAAAATAAAACCAGATGTCAAAATCAGATTGGGAGCACATTTTTTTACTTTTCCGAAAGACGTTTCCGAGAGACACGACCGTGCCTCTCGTGGAAGCAAAAGCATCCCTCTCACGTAAGAATAAAAAGAAAACACATATTTTCAGTTTACGAGAGGCACGGCCATTCCTCTCGGGAAAGCAAAACCGTGTCTCTCGCGAAAACCAAACCGTGTCTCTCAAAGAAAAGAAAAAGATAAAATACATTTCTTTTTTGTTTCCGAGAGGCATGGTTTGCCTCTCATGAAGAAAAACCGCGCGTCTCTAGAAAGAAAATGTGTTTTTTCATGTAAAAAAATCAAAGTGTTTTTCGTCCAAAAGCTAAGTAAGACTGGCGAAAAGCCAAAAAATTAAAACCCAGAAAAAACTATCTAAAAAGCCTAAAACATGTGCAGAAAAACAAAATAAACAAAATCCGGACAAAGTGCCTAAAGCGCGACATGTGGCGGCGGCTGAGAGCACACCAACTCATCAAGTGACCCTTTGGTAGGCTGGGAACGAGCGCTCCTCGGTTAGTTGCTTCCAATTGTAAAGTAATTATTGTGACGGATATCAGCTCACTGGAATTTGTTGTTTTGAGCGTGCTCGCATGAATTAGTGTTGGTTCCGGCAAAAAAGAAAAAGAAAAAAAGAATTACTAGTTTTTTTAGGGGTAGAAGAAGAAGAATTAGTGCTGATTAATTCATACTCGTAGTTGGCTAGCACATATTCTATTGGTGAATAAAAATTAGCTCATCTTCTAGCCTGTAACTTCCTTATTAAGCGTGTTCCAAAAAAAAAAAAAAAACCTTCCTTATTAATATGCCAGTAGATAGCGTAGCACAAGTAACGGGATGGATAGAAACACGGTTGCAACGCATTGTACCGTGCATGTATAAGTTATTTATTTATTTTTGATTGATGAGGACCGGATACGTATTTTTTAGGATGATCGGATACGTTATTAATTTGATTGATTGATTGACTGACGGTGCAATCGGGACCGAGCGTGATAGGAATACGAACGGTGGCGGGAATTCGGAGTTCCAACAACGAAACACTATGTATTTGCACGCCGTGTCCGGCTTGGAATACAAGTTGTGTCCGTGTAGTTCTAGGAGAGGCCCAAGGGTCGGCCGCTGATGTATATTTATATGCATCAGGGCTGCGTGAGATAGCACCGGCAAGGAAAAGTAGAAAAGGGATAAAAAGAAAAAACCAAAGTGCACGGCTAGAAGTTTCTTGTGTCTCGTGTTTGTCGGGCAAGTTCCAACATCGATTGCTTTCGTTGTCAACCCTAGTTAACGCCATGGGATTCCTTACATACATGGAAGCGGACAATGCCACAAGCGAAGCAAGGAAGGCTGGGGCAAGGTGCGACGAGAGGCTCGTCATTCATCGTGTGACCAACGGCGGGTGCTTTGACGACTTCAAGAAGGCGATGGACGAGTGCCGCGGCCACTACAGTCCCGAAACGTCCGAACGCCATATTGAACTAGGCATCGGCCGGCGCGTGGTGAACGTGGAGGCGTGCGTCAAGGCGACGGCGGCCCTGCGCGAGTGCTTCGCCGGCAACCCCGCCAAGTTTAAGCACCAGTACCTTCGCCGCATGGACGAGGGCCTCGACGAGGACACCAAGCCGTCCTCGTACCAGCAGATTTTGCGAGATGAAAATGTCATGTTCAGGTGGTGGACTGGCATGAGGAGAAGCTAAGCTATGCTTGCATGTGCATCCAGCCTATCTAAATGTACTCGTATTGATAAATGGGTTAGATCGATTATATAGCATACTGGTAGTGGATATAATTTATTAGTTGCCGAGTTTTTGGGTATATAAGACAGATTATATGGCGATTAGGATTATATGCGTGTAATAGAAAAAGTATTGTCTATGTTGAATTATTTTTCTTTTTAGTTGCGGAATTTCTCGGTATGTGCACGATACTTGTATCTACTCCCTCTATTCCTAATATATACGTTTAAAAAAAAAATTCATTATAGTGACTACATTCGGATGTATATGGACGTCCTTTAGGGTATATGTTCACTCATTTTGATTCATACGTAGTCTATAGTGGAATCTCCCAAAACTTATATTTTGAAACGAAAGGAGTAGTTCATTGTTCTCACTTGGTTGGTGGTAGTATAGTTTACAAAAAAGGTTACCACGTGACGTATGTGATAAGCTAATCCAAATTAAAGAGATTGCTCGCCATTCATTATTCGGAAAGTCTACCCTACTGTCTATACTAGAAATACGTACATAAACGTCTCACCGCTGGCACGTCTTTAGCAAAACGTTGGGCCGACCGCGCGCTTGACGTACGCACGTTAACCAGAAGCGGGCTTCAACGAGCCGTCGCCGGAGCAGAAGGCATGAGGATTGAGGAGAAGAGCCGCCCTTGAATCATTACAGTTTCTAAGCTCCCAGAATTTACAGTGATGTTTTTCTCAAAAAAAAAGAATTTACAGTGATGTGGTTGATCGAGGCTGGTGAGACCACCTGGAGTCCGTAATTCGTTATGTTGGGCTGTCACTGCTCGCTGTCCTCGCTTGAAACCCAACCCAAGCCCGTATCCCGCACTTCCGCCGCCATCCCATCTCTCTTCTCTCCTTCCTTTCGAGCGCCACCAATCTAGGCTTCGCGGCCCCCGCCATCCTAGCTTCTGCCGGCATCTAGGATTAGTGGAGGTTAGCTCGGGAGTTAGTTGGGTTAGTGGCGGCACCTTCATGTATATATCTTGTATAAATGTGCACCTCCATAACTGAATATGACTGTATTCAGTCTTGTTCGTGTGTCAACTTTCTGCAGTTTTAACTTTTATTCAGTCGAACAAGAAATACGAAAATACAAGAGAAACAAGGCTTAATCCACAAATCGCGGCGCCATTTGACATTTAACTTCACGTCAGGCTTGATCCTCTAATTATGGCAAGGCCCGCAGACAGAAAATCGTGGGCTCATGCATGTCCCACATTAGTTGCATGCAACGAAAAAAACTTATAAGGAATGTTCATGGCTAACCGACGCGACACAGAGCGCACTTCCCATGGCACATCGCCCACCTCGCTGCCGGCGCTCGTGCATGTCGCCCACCTCGCCACAGCACCCACGCACATCTCCCACCTCGCTGCTGCCTTTGTTCACTGTCTCTGTCACAACACCCATCCTCTTGCCGACAATCTGGTCACCACCGCCTCGCCATGACCACCATGGAAACAAGACCGCCGGTCCTCTTGGTTTGGCCCGGGCTTCACAGCCGCCGGTCCGGTCCCTGAAAACTGGCCTGCCACGCTCGGTCCGGTCTGGACCGGACCACCGGCGCCCGGTCCAAACGCCGGCTCGGACCGGGATCAGTCCGACTTGGACCGTGTCCACCCTGACCGCCGATATCCGCTACGGCTACTCCTTGCCTCTTGTTTCCTCCGCCGAGATTTGTGACGCAATTTGAGGTTGCTTGCTGCCTGCCCCTTCCTCCGTAGGTCATCGGCAACCTCGAGCTTCCCCCGTCTGCCATCCACACTCTTTTGCTCCGACTCCCGCTCGCCGCCCCCTCCCCGTACTCAACACTAACAATGACCGACTGGAGCAATGGCAGGACAGCCAGCTCTGTCCCCATCTCCTCCACAACCCTGCCGCCAAGGATCACTTCTGTGGTGGGGTGTGCTTCCGCGCAACCGACATTCCTCATCCAGTCAAACTCTATGCGCCCGAGCGACTGTATACTCCATCCCTTTGTTCCGCGTTTCTGGAGAGAGAAAGAGGAGGAGGAGGAGCCGATGAGGCCTGATTTGGGGGAGGCGGTCAGACCGTCAGTGCTTGGTTTGGAATCGACAATCTGGTTCTGGGAGGTGTTGAGGGCTTCGTTGGTCATTACGAGGAGGCGCCGATTCGGGGTGGCTTGGCGTCGTTCAGTATGTGCTCAGCCGCCACATTGGAGAATAGTTCGATGGATTGCTTCTTGAGATGCTCCTGCGCTCAAGAAGCACGTACTGGCGCTCCTCCTCATGGGCGGCGTGCAACTTGCGTCCTCGGCGGCTGGGGACGAGGCTTATGCCGCAGCCATGGGCGCTCGTGGTTGACGACGTGGCGGCCGGGCAAGAATGACGGGAGTGGTGTTTCTCTGTAGACGTGCATTGGGCGTGCGTGGTGGAGGAGATGCGAGGTGGCCGTGTTGATGATGATGAACAAAGATGCGGCGATGCAACGGTGCTGCGAGACAGAAAACGATGATATGCAGGACGATGTTGTGGGCCACAACTGGCCTCTTTGTCAGCCATAGTTGCGCCTGGGAGGCACACTATGCCACACTCAAGGTCAGGGGAGATGGCATCGCCATCGGTGAACACACAAGAACTGTTGTTCCGGTGCCGAATCAGAGGTGCGTGGATTAGATGGAGAATAGGATCCTAGAGGAACAGTTCCAAGATATGTATACACATGATATAAAAAAGATTCGGAGACATGTTTTCTTCCCGTGTCCACGTTAAGTTGTCATACTGGTCAGGGAGGACAGACCATCTAAGCACTGTTAGTGTTGTGTCGAATATTATGTACAAGGTAGGTTACGGTTGACTCTGAGTTATACTGTGTTTAGATAGGATATGAAGTCGTGTCCTAATAGGACACATGATGTAATTAACCTATGCCAACATAATAACACTGACGCGCAAGGGGGAACCGGCGGTATGTGCCGGAGCACGGGTAATCGGGGTGCGGTATTGTGACGGTGTCACGGGGAGGAGCGCCCGTAGGAAAGCCCCGGGGATGTAGCCATATCGGTGAACCTCGTTAACAAATCTCGGTGTCGTGCTCATGTGATTGCTGTTGGGGAACGTAGCATAATTCAAAATTTTCTACGTCTTCATCAAGATCCAACTATGGAGACATTTAGCAACGAGCAAGTAAGAGTGCATCTACATACCGTTATGAAGATTGCATGCGGAAGCTTTCAACGAAACAAGGATGAAGTAGTCGTACTCTTCACGTTCTTTGTCACCGATGATCTAGCGCCGAACGGACGACACCTCCGCGTTCAACACACGTACGGTGCAGCAACGTCACCTCCTTCTTGATCCAGCAAGGGGGGAGGAGAAGTCGTCAGAGATCCGGCAGCACGACGGCGTGATGACGGATGCAGTGGAGATCGCAGCAGGGCTTCGCCGGGCGCCCTGCGTGGGAGTTGGGAGGTGTGATGGGAGGGGGAGAGGCGCCAGGGCTTGGGTGCGGCTGCCCTCTCCCTCCCTACATATATATAGGGGCCAGGGGGTGCGCCTGGACCCCCTGCAGATCCAATCAGCAAGGGGGCGGCGGCCAGGGGGGGTTCCTTGCCCCCCAAGGCAAGTGGAGCCCCCCTCCCCCTTAGGGTTTGAACCCTAGGCGCATGGGGAGGTGGGCCCCCTTTGTGGTGCGCCAGCCCTGAGGGCTGGACACTTCCCCTCGCGGCCTAGGGGCCCCACCGGGATGGGTGGCCCCACCCGGTGGACCCCCGGGGCCCCTCCGGTGGTCCCGGGACGCTCCCGGTGACCCCGGAGATCACCCGTTGGCCGAAACTGGACTTCCTATATATCAATCTTTACCTCCGGACCATTCCGGAACTCCTCGTGACGTCCGGGATCTCATCCGGGACTCCGAACAACTTTCGGGTTTCCACGTGCATTTATCTCTACGACCCTAGCGTTACCGAACCTTAAGTGTGTAGACCCTACGGGTTCGGGAGACATGTAGACATGACCGAGACCACTCTCCGGTCAATAACCAACAGCGGGATCTGGATACCCATGTAGGTTCCCACGTGTTCCTCGATGATCTTCATCGGATGAACCACCGTGTCAAGGATTCACTCAATCCCGTATGTTATTCCCTTTGTCCATCGGTACGGTACTTGCCCGAGATTCGATCGTCGGTATTCCCGATACCTTGTTCAATCTCGTCATGGCAAGTCTCTTTACTCGATCCGTAATCCATCATCCCGTGACTAACTACTTAGTCACATTGAGCTCATTATGATGATGTCTTACCGAGTTGGCCCAGAGGTACCTCTCCGTCATACGGAGTGACAACATCCCAGTCTCGGTTCGTACCAACTCAACAGACACTTTCGGAGATACCCGATGCGTACCTTTATAGCCACCCAGTTACGTTGGGACGGTTGGCACACCCAAAGTACTCCTACGGTATCCGGGAGTTGTACAACCTCATGGTCTAAGGAATAAATACTTGACACCGAAAAGCTTATGCATTACGAACTATACGATCTTGTGTTATGCTCAAGTTTGGGTCTTGTCCGTCACATCATTCTCCTAATGATGTGATCCCGTTATCACTGACATCCTATGTCCATGGTCAGGAAACCGTGACCATCTGTTGATCAACGAGCTGGCTACTAGAGGCCTACCAGGGACTCATTGTGGTCTATGTATTCACACATGTATCGCTGTTTCCGTACAATACAATTCAAGCATGAATAACAGACAATTATCATGAACAAGGAGATATAATAATAATGCTTTTATTATTGCCTCTAGGGCATATCTCCAATAGTCTCCCACTTGCACTAGAGTCAATAATCTAGTTACATTGTGATGAATCGAACACCCATAGAGTTCTGGTGTTGATCATGTTTTGCTCGTGAAAGAGGTTTAGTCAACGGGTCTGCTACATTCAGATCCGTATGCACTTTACAAATATCTATGCCTCCATCCTGAACATAATTCCGGATGGAGTTGAAACGGCGCTTGATGTGCTTGGTCTTCTTGTGAAACCTGGGCTCCTTGGTAATAGCAATAGCACCAGTGTTGTCACAGAAGAGAGTCATCGGGCTTGACGCGCTTGGAATGACTCCTAAGTCGGTGATGAACTCCTTCATCCAGACTCCTTCCTGCGCTGCTTCAGAAGCAGCTATGTATTCCGCTTCACATGTAGATGCTGCCACCACGCTTTGCTTGCAACTGCACCAGCTGACTGCCCCTCCATTCAAAATATACACGTATCCGGTTTGTGACTTAGAGTCATCCAGATCTGTGTCGAAGCTAGCATCGACGTAACCCTTTACGACGAGCTCTTCGTCACCTCCATAAACAAGAAACATGTCCTTAGTCCTTTTCAGGTACTTCAGGATGTTCTTGACCGCTGTCCAGTGTTCCGTACCGGGATCACTTTGGTACCTCCCTACCAAACTTATGGCAAGGTTCACATCAGGTCTGGTACACAGCATGGCATACATGATAGAACCTATGGCCGAGGCATAGGGAATGACACTCATCTTTTCTCTATCTTCTGCCGTGGTCGGCGACTGAGTCTTACTCAATCTCATACCTTGCAAAACAGGCAAGAATCCTTTCTTTGACTGATCCATATTGAACTTCTTCAATATTTTGTCAAGGTATGTACTTTGTGAAAGACCTATGAGGCGTCTCGATCTATCTCTATAGATTTTGATGCCTAATATGTAAGCAGCTTCTCCAAGGTCCTTCATTGAAAAACTTTTATTCAAGTAGGCCTTTACATTATCCAAGAATTCTATATCATTTCCCATCAGCAATATGTCATCCACATATAATATGAGAAATGCCACAGAGCTCCCACTCACTTTCTTGTAAATACAGGCTTCTCCATAAGTCTGTATAAATCCAAACGCTTTGATCACCTCATCAAAGCGAATATTCTAACTCCGAGATGCTTGCACCAGCCCGTAAATCGAGCGCTGGAGCTTGCATACCTTGTTAGCGTTCTCTGGATCGACAAAACCTTCCGGTTGCATCATATACAACTCTTCCTTGAGGAAGCCATTAAGGAATGCTGTTTTGACGTCCATTTGCCATATCTCATAATCATAGAATGCGGCAATAGCTAACATGATTCTGACTGACTTCAGCATCGCTACGGGAGAGAAAGTCTCGTCGTAGTCAATCCCTTGAACTTGTCGATAACCCTTAGCGACAAGCCGAGCCTTATAGATGGTCACATTACCATCCGCGTCTGTCTTCTTCTTAAATATCCATTTGTTTTCTATGGCGTGCCTATCATCAGGCAAGTCCACCAAAGTCCATACTTTGTTTTCATACATGGATTCAATCTCGGATTTCATGGCTCCAAGCCATTTATTGGAATCTGGGCCCGCCATCGCTTCTTCATAGTTCGAAGGTTCACCGTTGTCTAACAACATGATTTCTAGGACAGGGTTGCCGTACCATTCTGGTGCGGAACGTGCCCTTGTGGACCTTCGAAGTTCAGTAGTAACTTGATCTGTTTCTTCATGATCATTATCATTATCTTCCTCCCTTGTCGGTGCAGGCACCTCAGGAACAGTTTCCTGTGCTGCGCTACTTTCCGTTCCAGGAGGGGTGACTGTCACCTCATCAAGTTCTACTTTCCTCCCACTCACTTCTTTCGAGAGAAACTCTTTCTCCAGAAAGCATCCATTCTTGGCAACAAAGACTTTGCCTTCGGATCTGTGGTAGAAGGTGTACCCAATTGTTTCCTTTGGGTATCCTATGAAGACGCATTTTTCCGATTTGGGTTCGAGCTTTTCAGGTTGAAGTTTCTTGACATAAGCATCGCAACCCCAAACTTTTAGAAACGACAGCTTCGGTTTCTTGCCAAACCAAAGTTCAGACGGAGTGGTCTCAACGGATTTCGACGGAGCCCTATTTAAAGTGAATGCGGCAGTCTCTAAAGCATAACCCCAAAAAGATAGCGGTAAATCGGTGAGGGACATCATAGATCGCACCATGTCCAACAGAGTACGATTTCAACGTTCGGACACACCGTTACGTTGAGGTGTTCCGGGCGGTGTCAATTGTGAAATAATTCCACAGCTCCTAAGGTGTGTGCCAAATTCATGACTTAAATATTCACCCCCACGATCCGATCGCAAGAACTTTATTTTTCTATCACGTTGATTCTCAACCTCATTCTGAAATTCCTTGAACTTTTCAAAGGTTTCAGACTTGTGTTTCATCAAATAGATATACCCGTATCTACTCAAGTCATCCGTGAGGGTGAGAACATAACGATAGCCTCCGCGAGCCTCAACACTCATTGGACCGCACACATCGGTATGTATGATTTCCAACAAGTTGATTGCTCGCTCCATTGTTCCGGAGAACGGAGTCTTGGTCATCTTGCCCAAGAGGCATGGTTCGCACGTGTCAAATGATTCATAATCAAGAGACTCTAGAAGTCCATCTGAATGGAGCTTCTTCATACGTTTGACACCAATATGACCAAGTCGGCAATGCCACAAGTATGTGGGACTATCATTATCAACTTTACATCTTTTGGCATCTACACTATGAATATGTGTATTACTACGTTCGAGATCCATCAAAAATAAACCATTGACCAGCGGGGCATGACCATAAAACATATCTCTCAAATAAATAGAGCAACCATTATTCTCCGATTTGAAAGAGTAGCCATCTCGCATAAGACGAGATCCAGAAACAATGTTCATGCTCAAAGCTGGTACTAAATAACAATTATTCAGGTTTAAAACTAATCCCGAGGGTAGATGTAGAGGCAGCGTGCCGACGGCGATCACATCGACCTTGGAACCATTCCCGACGCGCATCGTCACCTCATCCTTCGCCAGTCTCCGTTTATTCCGCAGCTCCTGTTTTGAGTTACAAATGTGAGCAACTGCACCGGTATCAAATACCCAGGAGCTACTACGAGCGCTGGTAAGGTACACATCAATAACAAGTATATCAAATATACCTTTGACGTTGCCGGCCTTCTTGTCTGCTAAATATTTGGGGCAGTTCCGCTTCCAATGCCCCGTTTCCTTGCAATGAAAACACTCAGTCTCAGGCTTGGGTCCATACTTTGGCTTCTTCCCGGCAACAGGCTTGCCAGGCGCGGCAACTTGCTTGCCGTCCTTCTTGAAGTTCTTCTTACCCTTGCCTTTCTTGAACTTAGTGGTTTTATTGACCATCAACACTTGATGTTCTTTCTTGATGTCAACCTCCGCTGATTTCAGCATCGAATACACCTCGGGAATGGACTTCTCCATCCCCTGCATATTGAAGTTCAGCACTAAGCTCTTGAAGCTTGGTGGGAGCGACTGGAGGATTCTGTCAACAATTGCTTCTTCTGGGAGATTCATTCCCAGCTGAGACAAGCGATTGTGCAATCCTGAAATCTTGAGGATGTGCTCACTGACAGAACTGCTCTCCTCCATCTTACAGCTATAGAATGCGTCGGAGACATCATATCTCTCGACTCGGGCATGAGCTTGGAAAACCATTTTCAGCTCTTCGAACATCTCATATGCTTCGTGGTGCTCAAAACGTTTTTGAAGCCCCGATTCTAAACTGTAAAGCATGCCGCACTGAAACATGGAGTAATCATCACAACGTGACTGCCAAGCGTTCATAACGTCTTGGTTTGCCGGGAGAACGGGTGCATCACCTAGCGGTGCTTCTAGGACATAGGTTCTCTTGGCAGCTATGAGGATAATCCTCAGGTTACGGACCCAATCCGTATACTTGCTACCATCGTCTTTCAGCTTGGTTTTCTCTAGGAACGCGTTGAAGTTGAGGGAAACTGGAGCGTGGGCCATTTGATCTACAAGAGATATTGTAAAGAATTTAGACTAAGTTCATGATAATTAAGTTCATCTTAATCAAATTATAATGAACTCCCACTCAGAATGACATCTCTCTAGTCATCTAAGTGATACACGATCCAAATCGAGTAGTCCGTGTCCGATCATCACGTGAGACGGACTAGTCATCAACGGTGAACATCTTCATGTTGATCGTATCTTCTATGCGACTCGTGTTCGACCTTTCGGTCTTCCGTGTTCCGAGGCCATGTCTGTACATGCTAGGCTCGTCAAGTGAACCCTAAGTGTATCGCGTGTGTAAATCTGTCTTACACCCGTTGTATGCGAACGTTAGAACCTATCACACCCGATCATCACGTGGTGCTTCGGAGCAACGAGCTTTAGCAACGGTGCACAGTTAGGGGAAACACAATACTTGAAATTTTAGTGAGAGATCATCTTATTTACTACCGTCGTTCTAAGTAAACAAGATGCATAAACATGATAAACATCACATGCAATCAATTAAAGTGACATGATATGGCCAATATCATCTTGCTCCTTGGATCTCCATCTTCGGGGCACCATGATCATCTTGTCACCGGCTCGACACCATGATCTTCATCATCATGATCTCCATCATCGTGTCTTGAAGAAGTCGTCACGCCAACTATTACTTCTACTA
>LR738709.1:722821169-722857681 GCA_902687465.1 Secale cereale | reverse complement strand
GTATCGCGTGTGTAAATCTGTCTTACACCCGTTGTATGCGAACGTTAGAACCTATCACACCCGATCATCACGTGGTGCTTCGGAGCAACGAGCTTTAGCAACGGTGCACAGTTAGGGGAAACACAATACTTGAAATTTTAGTGAGAGATCATCTTATTTACTACCGTCGTTCTAAGTAAACAAGATGCATAAACATGATAAACATCACATGCAATCAATTAAAGTGACATGATATGGCCAATATCATCTTGCTCCTTGGATCTCCATCTTCGGGGCACCATGATCATCTTGTCACCGGCTCGACACCATGATCTTCATCATCATGATCTCCATCATCGTGTCTTGAAGAAGTCGTCACGCCAACTATTACTTCTACTACTGTAGCTAACGTTTAGCAATGAAGTAAAGTAATTACATGGCGTTATTCAGTGACACGCAGGTCATACAATAATTAAGACAACTCCTATGGCTCCTGCCGGTTGTCAAGGTCATCGACATGCAAGTCGTGATTCCCTATTACAAAAACATGATCAATTTCATACATCACATATATCATTCATCACATCTTCGTTCTTGGCCATACCACGTCACAAAACACATGCTGCAAAAACAAGTTAGACGTCCTCTAATTGTTGTTGCAAGTTTTACGTGGCTTCTATAGGGTTTCTAGCAAGAACGTTTCTTACCTACGCCAAAACCACAACGTTATTTGTCAACTTCTATTTACCCTTCATAAGGACCCTTTTCATCGAATCCGATCCGACTAAAGTAGGAGAGACAGACACCCGCCAGCCACCTTATGCATCTAGTGCATGTCTGTCGGTGGAACCAGTCTCACGTAAGCGTACGTGTAAGGTCGGTCCGTGCCGCTTCATCCCACAATACCGCCGAATCAAGATTGACTAGTAACGGTAAGAAAGTTGAACAAGATCATACGCCCACAACTGCTTTGTGTTCTACTCGTGCAAGATGCTACGCATAAAACCTAGGCTCAGATGCCACTGTTGGGGAACGTAGCATAATTCAAAATTTTCTACGTCTTCATCAAGATCCAACTATGGAGACATCTAGCAACGATCAAGTAAGAGTGCATCTACATACCGTTATGAAGATTGTGTGCGGAAGCTCTCAACGAAGCAAGGATGAAGTAGTCGTACTCTTCACGTTCTTCGTCACCGATGATCTAGCGCCGAACGGACGGCACCTCCGCGTTCAACACACGTACGGTGAAGCAACGTCACCTCCTTCTTGATCCAGCAAGGGGGGAGGAGAAGTTGTCAGAGATCCGGCAGCACGACGGCGTGATGACGGATGCAGTGGAGATCGCAGCAGGGCTTCGCCGGGCGCCCTGCGTGGGAGTTGGGAGGTGTGACGGGAGGGGGAGAGGCGCCAGGGCTTGGGTGCGGCTGCCCTCTCCCTCCCTACATATATATAGGGGCCAGGGGGTGCGCCTGGACCCCCTGCAGATCCAATCAGCAAGGGGGCGGCGGCCAGGGGGGGTTCCTTGCTCCCCAAGGCAAGTGGAGCCCCCCTCCCCCTTAGGGTTTGAACCCTAGGCGCATGGGGAGGTGGGTCCCCTTTGTGGTGCGCCAGCCCTGAGGGCTGGACACTTCCCCTCGCGGCCTAGGGGCCCCACCGGGATGGGTGGCCCCACCTGGTGGACCCCCGGGGCCCCTCCGGTGGTCCCGGGACGCTCCCGGTGACCCCCGGAGATCACCCGTTGGCCGAAACTGGACTTCCTATATATCAATTTTTACCTCCAGACCATTCCGGAACTCCTCGTGACGTTCGGGATCTCATCCGGGACTCCGAACAACTTTCGGGTTTCCACGTGCATTTATCTCTACGACCCTAGCGTTACCGGACCTTAAGTGTGTAGACCCTACGGGTTCGGGAGACACGTAGACATGACCGAGACCACTCTCCGGTCAATAACCAACAGCGGGATCTGGATACCCATGTTGGTTCCCACGTGTTCCTCGATGATCTTCATTGGATGAACCACCGTGTCAAGGATTCACTCAATCCCGTATGTTATTCCCTTTGTCCATCGGTACGGTACTTGCCCGGGATTCGATCGTCGGTATTCCCGATACCTTGTTCAATCTCGTCATGGCAAGTCTCTTTACTCGATCCGTAATCCATCATCCCGTGACTAACTACTTAGTCACATTGAGCTCATTATGATGATGTCTTACCGAGTGGGCCCAAAGGTACTCTCCGTCATACGGAGTGACAACATCTCAGTCTCGGTTCGTACCAACTCAACAGACACTTTCGGAGATACCCGATGCGTACCTTTATAGCCACCCAGTTACGTTGTGACGGTTGGCACACCCAAAGTACTCCTACGGTATCCGGGAGTTGTACAACCTCATGGTCTAAGGAATAAATACTTGACACCGAAAAGCTTATGCATTACGAACTATACGATCTCGTGTTATGCTCAAGTTTGGATCTTGTCCATCACATCATTCTCCTAATGATGTGATCCCGTTATCACTGACATCCTATGTCCATGGTCAGGAAACCATGACCATCTGTTGATCAACGAGCTGGCTACTAGAGGCCTACCAGGGACTCATTGTGGTCTATGTATTCACACATGTATCGCTGTTTCCGTACAATACAATTCAAGCATGAATAACAGACAATTATCATGAACAAGGAGATATAATAATAATGCTTTTATTATTGCCTCTAGGGCATATCTCCAACAATTGCTTGGTCCTTGAATGATCGACGGTAATGCCTCGGATTTATTCTAACAAGTGGTATGATGAGCTAGGCATGAGGTGGGTTGACCTATAAGATGAAGAAGCAGTCGTGTGGTGGATGCTGCGGCGGCGGCGGCGGCGGCGAGTTGCAAAGGGCGTCGGATCAACGGAAGGGCTCGTATGAGCGTGCAGCTGCACGCGTGCGCGTGCCGAACGATCGGGCAAGTACGAGGCTGCGCATGTTTTTTTTTGAGGGAAAAGGCCTTTTATTACTCAAACTCCATAGAATGTGGGATACAAATAGGGTCATGTGGCTGGCTTAACCACATATGACGCCGAGGAAGTAAAGCTAGAGAATGTTTAGCTAACTTATGAGCTTCTACATTAGTCCCACGTCTTTCAAAAGTAAATCTACTGGTAGAGGGTGGTGCCCTTGATCTAATATCTTTGATAATGACTCCATAATCTCCATGGCTACCTTTGGAGATGTCATCGATCACCTGCTTGCAGTCGGATGCAACAATGTAGTGGTGTTGATTCAGGTCTTCCGCCAACGTAATGGCTTCGCGGCATGCTATAGCTTCCAGAGTTGCTGGATCGCTCACTCCCATTAGCACTAGAGCTGATCTGCCCAAGAAAACTCCTTGGCTATCTCTGCATATGGCTACTGCTGAACCACCTCTCATTGGTCGTACCCCAGCATCAACATGGATCTTCGAGTAACCTAATGGAGGGGCCTTCGGGCGAGTTACCGCGGCCGTATGTCTCATCGTTGCTTGATTCAGTCTCCTCGGCTTTTTCAGTACTTCCAACTCTTGGATATAGCGTTTTATAAAGCCCCTTATCGCATGTGGTGTCTGGAATATGGACTCGTGCAGCGTGTACGTGCTGATGGTCTGGTGGCTGGTCCGTACAGCGTAGGAAGCCTAGGCGAAGCCCATGGCGGTGCGGCCCATGTGGCTGCAGCAGGGGCGAGGCCCGAAGCGTGTCTCGCGCAGGGATATGCGTGGAGGACGAGCAATGCTACACATACAAACATTTACAGGCTTTTACAGGGTGGGTTAACCTTGATTGGTCAATAAGTGAGCGGGGCGGCCCATCCCCGTAAAATCAGGGGGGGAGGTTTGTGATTGATTGTTAGATAGAAAGAGCGTGTAAAAGCTTGTAAATCTTTGTATGTCTAGCATTTTTGGTGGAGGACTCGTGGCCTGTGCGTACAGATGCAACATCGTGAGATTTATTTGGAAACAAAAAGAGGGACCGAGTCCCAAGGGGAGACGTGATCTCCTAGTCTCCGAGCCGGGCAGTTGCAGCCGTGCACGCGCACGTTGAAAGCAGCATCGGCTGTAGGGAAGATTAGATTCGTGGGTGAGAAAATCCATCATGGTTACACATCCATTGGAAAGCAAGATGGTCATGGCAAGGCAAAGCTAGCATTGCAAGTTTTGTGCAAGGGAGCGACCACGTGAAGGGCAAAGATTTTATTTCTGTTGGTTTTGCTACTAGTAGTATGGGGAGGTTCTGTCCGTGTACTTGGGGCATCGCGTGGAAAGCTCGGATAATTTTTCGTAGGGTCAGCTGTACCAAGAACCATGGCATCAGGAAGCTTTGGGTTATGGCAGACATGGGTGAAAATTAGTTGGCGCAACAGGATGCTTGAAGGCGTTGCTGGAAGTCATGTCAGCTGAGATGGAGTTATAATGTGATGGATGGGAATTCGCAGAATGATTTGGGTGCCTGGGTCGGACTAGACAGTCTGACGGGATCAATGTGAGTCGGTTGGAACAGAAGACGATGGTGTGATCGGCGACGACGACATAGGTGTGTGATGCTGATGGTGACCGACTTCTGGGCGTGAAAACACGTGGGGCAGGCCCCAAGGGCTTGTGTGGCTTCGACAGGACTATGGCGCGGAGTTGATTCAAGATGGCCTACGCATGAGAGCTTGAAGTCGATGGGGCGCGAGGGTGGACTGATCATCTACCGTGGAGTCATGTTGATGGTGGAGCTGGATTGAGAGGCTGCGGCGTAAGTCCACAGAGAGTCGAAGCCTATTCAGCGGTAAAAAGTGAGGGACACGTAATTCAGACTGGAGCCCACGGATTGATAAAACTTAGGTCATCCACTTGAGAGAAATTTGCTACTGTCCTACAAACCTCTGCACTTGGAGGCCCAACAACATCTACAAGAAGAAGGTTGTATAGTAGACATCAAGGGGCGTGGGCCAGCGGTGGGGATTTTTTTCTAAGATGCGGTGGGAGGTAGAAGACGAGTCAGGGAGGGGGCGGGGGATGGCCAGATAGGACAAGTGGTTGAGGCTAGATCGAACCGCTGGGGCCTGGCTGGCCGAGTATTTGGCCAGCCGGCCTGTGCCTGGCACTGCCCAGAAGAGCATTGACTGTGATTGTAAATGAAATCACTAATTGAGGAGTACTCCATCCAAACATCACTTCGACCTCCAAGGTAGAGACAAGTGGCACGTTGCATATGCGCCACTTGTCGTAACTAGGGAGTTTTCTCTTTTTCGTAGATTCGTTTATTAAGAACAATTTATCTCTTAAACCATGCATCTAAATCTTGAACCGTTTTCATTGTTGGATTCCTCGTGTCGAGATATTTCAAAACTAGATTCTATGTTGATATGTTTTGACGAACTATTTTTCACAAAATAAAACCGGATGGCAAAATCAGATTGGGAGCACATTTTTTTACTTTTCCGGAAAACATTTCCGAGACACACGACTGTGCCTCTTGTGGAAGCAAAACCGCTTCTCTGGTGGAAGCAAAAGCATCCCTCTCACGTAAGAATAAAAAGAAAACACATATTATCAGTTTACGAGAGGCACGGCCATTCCTCTCGGGAAAGCAAAACCGTGTCTCTCACGAAAACCAAACCGTGTCTCTCAAAGAAAAGAAAAAGATAAAATACATTTCTTTTTTGTTTCCGAGAGGCATGGTTTGCCTCTCAGGAAGAAAAACCGCGCCTCTCTAGAAAGAAAATGTGTTTTTTCATGTAAAAAAATCAAAGTGTTTTTCGTCCAAAAGCTAAGTAAGACTGGCGAAAAGGCAAAAAATTAAAACCCAGAAAAAACCATCTAAAAAGCCTAAAACATGTGCAGAAAAACAAAATCCGGACAAAATGCCTAAAGCGCGACATGTGGCGGCGGCTGAGAGCACACCAACTCATCAAGTAACCCTTTGGTAGGCTGGGAACGAGCGCTCCTCGGTTAGTTGCTTCCAATTGTAAAGTAATTATTGTGACAGATATCAGCTCACTAGAATTTGTTGTTTTGAGCGTGCTTGCTTGAATTAGTGTTGGTTCCGGCAAAAAAGAAAAAGAAAAAAAGAATTACTAGTTTTTTTAGGGGTAGAAGAAGAAGAATTAGTGCTGATTAATTCATACTCGTAGTTGGCTAGCACATATTCTATTGGTGAATACTAGTAAGCTTGCACGTGCAACGCACGTCTTGGAAATTCAACTCATATGATTTTATTGCACGTGTGAACAATTGAAAGGGTCTAAGCTCGTTCACATGTAGGAGCGTATTTTCATGTAAAGTAACGGTAGTAGAATGAAACATGATTCAAGTTCATTACATCAGTGCATTCTAGTGGGTTATCAAAGATTAAAAGATAGCTAGGGGTCTAAATATGCTATGTTGAAAGAGAGTAGTATGAAAGAACATGTAAATAGCTAGGGGTAAGAAATGTTACAACTTCGTAGTAGTACACCAAACCCCTGAAATTTAAACACTTTACCTTTTATTGGTCATAGCAGTTTCGACAAAAACAGAAAACACAGAAACCTTTTTTTGGTGGAAAGCAAAACACAGAAACCTAATGCGCAAAAAGAAAGCAAATGTCAAACATGGTACAAATAGATAGTATAGTAGCAGAAACATGCATGGTACTGTCATGCGAAAAGGATCAAGAAGATTAGAACCAACAGAAACATAAGAATAGTAATACAAAGAGCACCCAGGGGACACACATGATGTCCGTTCCCTCACATCATAGATCCCACTGGCTAAAGTAATTGCAGTTCCTTCCTCAAACGTGAAGGAGATTTAAATAATATAAGGGCCGGGATTGAGTTTACAAGATGCACATATATTGTAGGGATTCTTCTCATCATACATGGAGGCGGGGCGGTTAGGGACACGTGAGTGCAACTGGGTAGGATTCAGTGCAATGAAGGTGGAGAAGATGAAGAGGAAGAGTATAGCCTGAAGGTCTTGTATCTGTCTTGGCGACATCGAGCTGGCGACCTGGCGAGCCTCCTGTCCTCGAGGAAAAATTCCGAGTGTCCTTGAAGGAGACGTAGTAACCTACGTTTATGGTGATCCCAGCGGTGGTCCGAGTTCGTCTGACCATCCAGGTTCCTCTGCATGCGCGCCGGCCAGCCAAGCGAGACCGACACTTCTTTTCGCCGGGTGGTCCGATCGGAACCAATCCTTCACGTTGGGAGGCGGCGGCGGCGCCGTAGGAGCCGAAGGAGAAGGCATCGCACACATGTCCGAGCAGCTTCAAGACGCCCTCAGCGACAGCGTAGAGGTTCTTGTCCGATTGAATAAAGAGATCGCTTTTGACGGCGCCGGCCGTGAAATACCATGTCGAGAAGGCGTGCCAGTAGCCCAAGCGGTCCGGGCTCCCGCCTACGGCAGTGTGGATGTCGGTGGCGAGCACGTTTGCTGCGCCAGTGAGGAACAGTCAATATGGTCTTGCTTTATTTTCTATGTATTCTACCTTAATTAGCGGGAGCAGCAACTACTCCTCCGCATGCATGTCCCGCGTTAATCCTCTACAGGCATGTCAGTTTGTTTCCTAGTTTAGAATACGAAGTGGATGCGGGACAGGACGTTTCTGTTCCGCAACTCCGCCGGCGAGTCCGGTCCGAGGTTGCGGAGCGGTGGGCGAGCGTCGTAGATGAAGTAGTCGAACAAGCGAAAGTAGATTGACACAGGGAAATATGGGGAGACCAGCTTTATTAATCAATGATCAGGGGTTACAATGATTGCTCCTCGTCTCTTTATATAGGGGTACAGGGTAAAGGGATAAGTACCCACTTAACGTAAAGCGAGGGAACGGGAGGGGCTACCCCGTGCGATACGCACGAGGCGAGCCGCCACGCACCGGTGGCCCCCGGTTTCCCAACACTCCCCCTTGGGTAATTATCCGTATATCCATGCCTCAAAACTCCGAAAAACCCAGTGGGAAAAAATATGGAGAAAGAGCACATAGTATACGTTGTTGTATTGCACGAATTGCCTCGTTAAAAACCTCGTGTGAGAAACATCAGGAAAACTCACCCAAGGGAAAAAAGAGTACAATCCACTCAACCATCATGTCGAGTACTCGATCATCGGGATTGAGATTTTAACGACGAGTTTGTGAAGTTTCTCCCCCTGAACCTTGCATCTCTCTAAGTCTCATCATACCGATTCCACGCACACACCTCTCTAAGGTTGATGCCGGTAATGATTTAGTGAACATATCAGCAAGATTGTCACAGGACTTAGTATGCAAAACTCTCACCTCGTTCAACTGCTGCAACTCATGTGCATAGAAGAACTTGGGACTAATATGCTTTGTGAGGTTACTCTTCACATAACCCATCTGAACTTGTGCAACACAAGCAGCATTATCTTCATAGATAATGGTAGGGGTTTGTACGGTGTTCAGTCCACATGTCTGCTGAATGTGGCCGATCATCCGCCGAAGCGATACGCATTCTTTTGACGCTTCGAATAGTGCCATGATTTCCGAGTGGTTTGTGGAAGTCGACACAAGAGTTTGCTTGGACGATTTCCAGGAAAACGCAGTTCCACCACAAAGGAAAACATATCCAGTCCGCGATTTGCAATCATGCGGGTCCGATAGGTACCCGGCATCGGCATAGCCTATAATAGATAGGTCTTGATTCCTCTTATAAAACAGGCCAAGATCTTTGGTCCCTTGCAGGTAACGGAAGACGTCCTTGACACCTTTCCAATGTCTTTTGGTAGGTTCAGAACTGTACCTAGCAAGCAAACTGACGGCAAACGCAATGTCTGGCCGTGTGCAGTATGCGAGGTACATAAGTGCTCCAACTGCACTCAGGTAAGGAACCTCTGGTCCCAGAGTTTCCTCCCCCTCTTCCTTTGGCCTGAACGGGTCCTTGTCTGGCTGTAAAGATCTTCCGTCCATCGGGGTCTTAGAAGGATATGCCTTATCAAATCCAAATCTTTCCAACACCTTCTGGGTGTAGGTCGACTGGTGCACCAGAATCCCATCAGGGGAATGTTCAAGTTGCAGACCTAGACAGAACTTGGTTTTACCCAAATCCTTCATCTCGAATTCCGACATCAGGTAGGAACTCGCTTCCTCAATATCCTCAGGTGTACCGATTATGTTTAAATCGTCCACGTACACCGAGATTATACAGAATCCATCTTGGGATCGCCGTATAAAAACACATGGGCAATCTTTATTGCTCGTGTAGCCCTTCTGATGAAGGAAATCGCTTAGGCGATTATACCACATTCTACCTGACTGCCGAAGTCCATAAAGTGCCTTTTGAAGTTGGACACTGTATAGACTCCTGTTTGCTCTATCATGGTTCGGAACAGGGATACCTTCAGGAACCTTCATGTATATGTTCGAATCCAAGTTACCATACAGGTAAGCAGTGACAACATCCATTAATTTCATTTTCAAGCCCATGTTTACTGCCATCGAGATCAAGTATCTAAAGGTAACTCCATCCATGACCGGGGAGTAAGTCTCCTCAAAATCGACACCTGGTCGTTGAGTGAACCCTTGAGCGACGAGCCTTGCTTTGTACCGTACTACCTTATTATTCTCATCTCTCTTTCGAACAAAAACCCACCTATGGCCAACAGGGCGAATGTGGGGAGGAGTTCGACACACTGGTCCGAACACCTTCCTTTTGTTGAGAGATAATAATTCGGCAGTTATTGCCTGCTGCCAATCTTTCCAATCTGACCTTTTCTTACAATCGGCGAGCGTGTTAGGCTCAGGGTCAAGATCTATGATTGAGGCAATTTTTGTAGCAAAGTTAATGTCGACAATCACCGTTGCTCGGTTCATGGACTCCCCCGTATAAATATAATTTATGGCCATTTCGTCATGGAGCGCATCCGGCGCCAACACTTGCTCTACCAAATTTCCCATTATGGGAGCAAGGTCCTTTAGATTTCCCGCGCCAATGTGTGCGCACACATCTCCACTGGGCGTTTCCCCTATGGGAAAGTTTAAGTCCAGAATTTCGTGCACTGAATTTTCCGTACTTGTGCCAGGTCTCGACTGGCTCCCCGTTTCACTTTGGGGTACTTTGGCGACAGGCTGTAATAAATCTCTCTTATCCTTTTTCGTCGGGCGTCCCCGAGTACTTGGGATTTGAGAAGCCGGATTTCGCGTCCTTTTAGGCCTTTGGACGGGAGCGGGTATACCATCATTTTTCTTCGGTATTTCAACCCTTTCCGGTGCATTGCGCGCGTGCACATGCGATTTTGTCACAGTCTTTAAGTCACTAAAGTGGTCAGGCAGTTGATTTGCTAACGACTGCAAATCTATTATCTTTTGGACTTCTCTCTCTGTCTCAGCAGTGCGCGGGTCATGAGCGTGGATCCCCGTGGCTTGCCACGTGATTTCTCGACTTTTAGCATCAAGGGGTTGATTCTCTCCCCCTAAAGTCGGGAAAAAAATTCTCGTCAAAGATACAATCAGCAAAACGGGCCGTATGACAGTCACCTGTCATGGGGTCCAGATACCTGATTATGGACACAGTCTCATAACCAACGTATATCCCCGACTTACGGAGCGGGCCCATCGCCGATCGCTGGGGTGGTGGTATTGGTACGTATACCTGGCAACCGAACCTACGAAGGTGGGAAATTTTCGGTGCCGACCCTTGCGCAAGCTGAACAGGAGAGTGGATGTTGTAGGCCGACGGTCTAAAGTTGATGAGTTTGGCCGCGTGTAACACTGCGTGGCCCCAACATGTAGTTGGTAAATTACAACCCTGAAGGAGCGGTCGAGCAATGAATTTAATTCGTTTGATCAATGCCTCGGCAAGCCCATTTTGTGTATGGACATGCGGTACTGAGTGCTCAACTTTGATTCCCATTGCCATGCAATAATCATCGAACGCCTTTGAAGTAAATTCTCCGGCGTTGTCCATTCGAATAGACTTTATACGATAATCGGGGAAATTATTCCTCATTTGTATGATCTGAGAGATCAACTTTGCAAAGGCATGGTTCCGTGTTGACAGCAGGCAAACATTGGACCATTTAGAGGAAGCATCAATGAGCACCATGAAGTACCGAAACGGCCCCGTGAGGGGCTGAATTGGACCGCATATGTCCCCTTGGATACGTTCCAAGAACGCGGGGATTTCATCCCTCACCTTGAGGGGCGATGGCCTAATGACTAACTTCCCCGTGGCGCATGCGGAGCATACGAAATCATCTGGATTCGGGAAGTTCTTGACATTAACATTATGACCATGCGAGTGTTGGAAATATGCCCTAGAGGCAATAATAAAAGAGTTATTATTATATTTCCTTGTTCATGATAATCGTTTATTATCCATGCTATAATTGTATTGAATGGAAACTCAAATACATGTGTGGATAAATAGACAGACTTTGTGTCCCTAGTGAGCCTCTACAGGACTAGCTCGTTGATCAAAGATGACCGCGGTTTCCAGGTCATAGACATGAGTTGTCATTTGATAACGGGATCACATCATTAGGAGAATAATGTGATGGACAAGACCCAAACGTTAAACATAGCTATTGATCGTGTCAGTTATCGCTATAGTTTTCTGCATGTCAAGTATAAGTTCCTATGACCATGAGATCATGTAATTCACTGACACCGTAGGAGTGCTTTGTGTGTACCAAACGTCACAACGTAACTGGGTGACTATAAAGGTACTCTACAGGTATCTCCGAGGGTGTCTGTTGAGTTGACATGGATCGAGACTGGGATTTGTCACTCCGTGTGACGGAGAGGTATCTCCGGGCCCACTCGGTAATACGTCATCTCAATGAGCTCAAAGTGACTAAGTAGTTGGTCACGGGATTATGTATTACGGTAACGAGTAAAGAGACTTGCCGGTAACGAGATTGAACTAGGTATAGAGATACCGACGATCGAATCTCGGGCAAGTAACATACCGACGAGACAAAGGGAACTGTATACGGGATTACCTGAATCCTTGACATCGTGGTTCATCCGATGAGATCATCGAGGAACATGTGGGAACCAATATGGGTATCCAGATCCCGCTATTGGTTATTGACCTGGGAGTGTCTCGGTCATGTCTACATGGTTTCCGAACCCGCAGGGTCTACACACTTAAGGTTCGGTGACGCTAGGGTTGTTAGTGAGAAGAGTGCATGGTTACCGAAGGTTGTTCGGAGTCCCGGATGAGATCCCGGACATGACGAGGGTCTCCGGAATGGTCCGGAGACGAAGATTGATATATAGGATGAAAGGTTTCGGAGTCCGGAAGTGTTCCGGGGAGCATCGGGAAATCGGCGGAGTACCGGAAAGGGTTTCGGGGGTCCCGGAAGTGTTTCTGGGCCTAATGGGCCACAAGGGGGGACACCACAGCCCTCATAGGGCTGTGCGCCCCCCCTGGGCCCTCTCCTTGTGCACCAAGGGAGGTGGGACCCCCTAGGGTGGCCGCACCCCCTTAGCCTTGGGGGGCAAGGCACCTAGGGGGGGAAACCCTAGGGCCTGGCCCTTGGCTGCCGCCCCCCCCATGCCCTGGCCGCCGGCCCCCCTAGGGGAAACCCTAGGGGCGCCCCCCTCTCCTCCTTCCCCCTATATATAGAGAGGTAGAGGGAGGGCAGCCAACACAAGTTCGTGCCTCGGTGCTGCCCTCCCTCTCCCATAACATCTTCTTCTCCCGCGGTGCTTAGGCGAAGCCCTGCTGGAATTCTTCTACACCATCACCACCACGCCGTCGTGCTGCCGGTTCTCCATCAACCTCTCCTCCACCCCTTGCTGGATCAACAAGGAGGAGACGTCCCCGAGCCGTACGTGTGAAGAACGCGGAGGCACCGTTGCTTCGGTGCTTGGATCTTCAGCGATCTGAATCGCGGCGAGTACGACTCCATCAACCGCGTTCTTAACGCTTCCGCTTAGCGATCTACAAGGGTATGTGGATCCTACTCTCCCCTCGTAGTTGCATCTACTAGATTGATCTTGGTGAACGTAGAGAAAAATTTTTGTTTTCCATGCAACGTTCCCCAACAGTGGCATCATGAGCTAGGATCTTGCGTAGATGCTTTCTCGAGTAGAACACAAAAGGGTTTGTGGCGTTGATGTTTAAATTGCTGCCCTCCTTAGTCTTTCTTGATTCAGCGGTATTATGGGATGAAGCGGCCCGGACCAACTTTACATGTCCACGTACATGAGACCGGTTCCATCGACAGACATGTGACTTTTGTTGCATAAGATGGCTGGCGGGTGTCTGTCTCTCCTATCTTAGTTGAATCGGAATAGAACAAGGCGGTCCTTGTAGAAGGTTAAATAGCAACTTGAATATCACCGTTGTGGTTTTGCGTAGGTAAGAAGCGTTCTTGCTAGATACCCATAGCAGCCACGTAAAACATGCAACAACAATTAGAGGACGTCTAACTTGTTTTTGCAGGGTATGTATGTGATATGATATGGCCAATGACATGATGAGATATATTTGATGTATGAGATGATCATGTTGTAATAGTTAATATCGACTTGCATGTCGATACATACGGCAACCGGCAGGAGCCATAGGGTTGTCTTTAATTTTTGTATGACCTGCGTGTCAATCATTAAGCGCTTTGTAATGCTTTACTTTATCGCTAAACGGTAGCAATAGTAGTAAGAGCATGGTGGGCGCCGACAACCCCGATGGCGACACGATGATGGAGATCATGATGATGGAGATCATGGTGTGGCGCCGGTGACGATGGAGATCATGCCGGTGCTTTGGAGATGGAGATCAAAAGCACGAGTTGATGGCCATATCATGTCACTTATGATTTGCATGTGATGTTAATCCTTTTATGCATCTTATTTTGCTTAGGACGACGGTAGCATTATAAGATGATCCTTCACTAAAATTTCAAGATAAAATTGTGTTCCCCCCGAGTGTGCGCCGTTGCGAAGGTTCGTCGTTTCGAAGCACCACGTGATGATCGGGTGTGATAGACTCTACGTTCGCATACAACGGGTGCAAGCCAGTTTTGCACGTGCAGAACACTCGGGTTAGACTTGACGAGCCTAGCATGTATAGACATGGCCTCGGAACACGGAGGACCGAAAGGTCGAGCATGAGTCATATAGTAGATATGATCAACATGTTGATGTTCACCATTGAGACCACCTCATCTCACGTGATGATCGGACTTGGGTTGGTGAATTTGGATCATGTCACGCTCGAATGACCGGAGGGATGTCAATTTGAGTGGGAGTTATAAATAATTTGATTAGGTAGTAACTCACTTATCATGAACAATAGTCTAAAATGTCTTTGCAAATTTTTGGTTGTAGATGGCTCGCGCAGTAGCTCCCCTGAATTTTAATGCGTTCCTAGAGAAAGCTAAACTGAAAGATGACGGGAGCAACTTTGTGGACTGGCTCCGCAATCTGAGGATCATCCTCACAGCTGCCCAAAAGGTTTATGTCCTAAATGCACCGCTAGGTGACCCCCCCGCTCCTACAGCCCCTGCAGACGTTTTGAACGTCTGGCAGACACGTTCGGATGACTATTCGATAGTGCAGTGTGCCATGTTGTACGGCTTGGAAGGAGGACTTCAAAGGCGTTTTGAACGTCATGGTGCATATGAGATGTACCAGGAGTTGAAGTTCATCTTTGAGAAGCTAAGATCGAGAGGTATGAGACCACCGATAAATTCTTTGCTTGCAAGATGGAGGAGAATTCGCCTGTCAGTGAGCACTTACTGAAGATGTCTGGGTACTATACCCGCATAGCTGATCTGGGACTTGTGTTCCCGGATGAGGCTATCATTGACAGAATTCTCCAGTCACTCCCTCCGAGCTACAAGAGCTTCGTGCAGCAGTATAACATGCAAGGGATGAACAAGACCATCGCCGAGCTGTTTTCGATGCTGAAAGTCGCTGAGGCAGACATCCAGAAGGAGTATCAAGTGTTGATGGTCAATAAAACCACCAGTTTCAAGAAGAATGGCAAGGGCAAGAAGGGTAACTCTAAGAAGGGTGGCAAAGCAGTTGCTAATCCAGTGAAGAAACCCAAGGCTGGGCCCAAGCCAGAGACTGAGTGTTTCTATTGCAAGGGGAACGGCCACTGGAAGCGGAACTGCCCCAAGTATCTGGCGGACAAGAAGGGGGCCAACAACAACAAAGGTATATGTGATATACATGTTATTGATGTGTACCTTACCAACTCTCGTTGTAGTGCCTGGGTATTTGATACCGGTTCGGTTGCTCACATTTGCAACTCTAAACAGGAACTGCGGAATAAACGGAGGCTGGCGAAGGACGAAGTGACGATGCGCGTGGGAAATGGTTCCAAGGTTGATGTGATCGCCGTCGGCACGCTCGCTCTTCGATTACCATCGGGATTAGTTATGAACCAGAATAATTGTTATTTAGTGCCTGCGTTAAGCATGAACATTATATCTGGATCTTGTTTATTGCGAGACGGTTACTCATTTAAATCAGAGAATAATGGTTGTTCTATTTATATGAGTAATATCTTTTATGGTCATGCACCCGAAGTTAGGGGTTTATTCTTATTGAATCTCGATAGTGATGATACACATGTTCATAACATTGATGCCAAAAGATGTAGAGTTAATAATGATAATACCACTTTCTTGTGGCACTGCCGTCTGGGTCATATCGGCGTGAAACGCATGAGGAAGCTCCATGCTGATGGACTTTTGGAGTCTCTTGATTTTGAATCACTTGACACGTGCGAGCCGTGCCTCATGGGCAAGATGACAAGGACCCCGTTTTCAGGGACAATGGAACGGGCAAGTGACTTATTGGAAATCATACATACTAATGTGTGCGGTCCGATGAGTGTAACGGCGCGCGGTGGATATCGTTATTTTCTCACCTTCACTGACGACTTAAGTAGATATGGGTATATTTACTTGATGAAGCATAAGTCTGAAACTTTTGAAAAGTTCAAGCAATTTCAGAGTGAAGTTGAAAATCATCGTAACAAGAAGATCAAATTCCTACGATCTGATCGAGGGGGAGAATATCTGAGTTATGAGTTTGGTGATCACTTAAGAAAATGTGGAATTGTTTCACAGTTGACGCCACCTGGAACACCACAGCGTAATGGTGTGTCCGAACGTCGTAATCGAACCCTATTAGATATGGTACGTTCTATGATGTCTCTTGCCGATTTGCCACTATCGTTTTGGGGGTATGCGTTAGAGACAGCTGCATTCACTTTAAATAGGGCTCCATCTAAGTCCGTTGAGACAACACCGTATGAACTGTGGTTTGGTAAGAAACCTAAGTTGTCTTTTCTCAAGGTTTGGGGTTGCGATGCTTATGTCAAAAGGCTTCAGCCAGAAAAGCTCGAACCCAAAGCGGACAAATGTGTCTTCATAGGATACCCAAAAGAAACTGTTGGGTACACCTTCTATCTCAGATCCGAGGGCAAAGTGTTTGTCGCTAAGAACGGGTCCTTTCTCGAGAAGGAGTTTCTCTCGAAAGAGTTGAGTGGGAGGAAGGTAGAACTTGATGAGGTTATTGAACCTCTGCTTCAACCAGAGAGTAGCGCAGCACAGAAAGATGTTTTTGTGGAGCCTGCAGAGGTTGAAGAGGAAGCCAATGATGATGATCAAGGAGCTTCTGATCAAGTTACTACCGAACCTCGTAGGTCGACAAGGGTACGCACTGCACCTGAGTGGTATGGTAACCCTGTCTTGGAGGTCATGTTGTTAGACAACGGTGAACCTACGAGCTATGGAGAAGCGATGGTGGGCCCGGATTCCGACAAATGGTTAGAGGCCATGAAATCCGAGATGGGATCCATGTATGAAAACAAAGTATGGACTTTGGAAGTATTACCTGAAGGGCGGAAGGCCATTCAGAACAAATGGATTTTTAAGAGGAAGACGGACGCTGACGGTAATGTCACCGTGTATAAAGCTCGACTTGTGGCAAAGGGTTTTTCACAAGTTCAAGGGATTGACTACGATGAGACTTTCTCACCCGTAGCGATGCTTAAATCCGTCCAAATCATGTTAGCAATAGCTGCATATTTCGATTATGAAATTTGGCAGATGGATGTCAAGACAGCGTTCCTTAACGGTTTTCTTAAGGAAGAGTTGTATATGATGCAACCAGAAGGTTTTGTCGATCCAGAGAATGCTGACAAAGTATGCAGGCTCCAGCGTTCCATTTATGGGCTGGTGCAAGCATCTCGGAGTTGGAATCTTCGCTTTGATGAGGTGATCAAAGCGTTTGGGTTTATACAAGTTTACAATGAAGCTTGTATTTACAAGAAAGTGAGTGGGAGCTCTATAGCGTTTCTAATATTATATGTGGATGACATATTGCTGATTGGAAACAATATAGAATTTTTGGATAGCGTGAAGGGGTATTTGAACAAGAGTTTTTCGATGAAAGATCTCGGTGAAGCTGATTTCATATTGGGCATCAAGATCTATAGAGATAGATCAAGACGCTTGATAGGACTTTCACAAAGCACATACCTTGATAAAGTTTTGAAGAAGTTCAAAATGGATCAATCCAAGAAGGGGTTCTTGCCGGTATTGCAAGGTACAAAGTTGAGTAAGACTCAGTGCCCAGTGACTGCGGAAGATAGAGAAAAGATGAGTGTCGTCCCCTATGCTTCAGCCATAGGCTCTATCATGTATGCAATGCTGTGCACAAGACCAGATGTCAGCCTTGCCATAAGTATGGCCGGAAGGTTTCAAAGTAATCCTGGTATGGATCACTGGACAGCGGTCAAGAATATCCTAAAGTACCTGAAAAGGACTAAGGATATGTTTCTCGTTTATGGAGGTGATCAAGAGCTCGTCGTAAAGGGTTACGTCGATGCAAGCTTTGACACTGATCCGGATGACTCTAAGTCTCAAACCGGATACGTATATATTCTCAACGGGAGAGCGGTAAGCTGGTGCAGTTCCAAGCAGAGCGTGGTAGCTGATTCTACATGTGAAGCGGAGTATATAGCTGCCTCGGAGGCGGCAAAGGAAGGTGTCTGGATGAAGGAGTTCATGACAGATCTTGGAGTTGTGCCTAGTGCACTGAACCCAATGACTCTGTTCTGTGACAACACTGGTGCCATTGCTCTAGCCAAGGAACCAAGGTTTCACAAGAGGACCAGACACATAAAGCGACGCTTCAATTCCATCCGCGATTCGGTCAAGGAGGAGGACATAAACATTTGCAAAGTACACACGGATTTGAATGTTGCAGATCCGTTGACTAAGCCTCTTCCACGGGCTAAGCACGATCAACACCAAGACTCTATGGGTGTTAGATTCATTACCTTGTAATGCTAGATTATTGACTCTAGTGCAAGTGGGAGACTGTTGGAAATATGCCCTAGAGGCAATAATAAAACAGTTATTATTATATTTCCTTGTTCATGATAATCGTTTATTATCCATGCTATAATTGTATTGAATGGAAACTCAAATACATGTGTGGATAAATAGACAGACTTTGTGTCCCTAGTGAGCCTCTACAGGACTAGCTCGTTGATCAAAGATGACCGCGGTTTCCAGGTCATAGACATGAGTTGTCATTTGATAACGGGATCACATCATTAGGAGAATAATGTGATGGACAAGACCCAAACGTTAAACATAGCTATTGATCGTGTCAGTTATCGCTATAGTTTTCTGCATGTCAAGTATAAGTTCCTATGACCATGAGATCATGTAATTCACTGACACCGTAGGAGTGCTTTGTGTGTACCAAATGTCACAACGTAACTGGGTGACTATAAAGGTACTCTACAGGTATCTCCGAGGGTGTCTGTTGAGTTGACATGGATCGAGACTGGGATTTGTCACTCCGTGTGACGGAGAGGTATCTCCGGGCCCACTCGGTAATACGTCATCTCAATGAGCTCAAAGTGACTAAGTAGTTGGTCACGGGATTATGTATTACGGTAACGAGTAAAGAGACTTGCCGGTAACGAGATTGAACTAGGTATAGAGATACCGACGATCGAATCTCGGGCAAGTAACATACCGACGAGACAAAGGGAACTGTATACGGGATTACCTGAATCCTTGACATCGTGGTTCATCCGATGAGATCATCGAGGAACATGTGGGAACCAATATGGGTATCCAGATCCCGCTATTGGTTATTGACCTGGGAGTGTCTCGGTCATGTCTACATGGTTTCCGAACCCGCAGGGTCTACACACTTAAGGTTCGGTGACGCTAGGGTTGTTAGTGAGAAGAGTGCATGGTTACCGAAGGTTGTTCAGAGTCCCGGATGAGATCCCGGACATGACGAGGGTCTCCGGAATGGTCCGGAGACGAAGATTGATATATAGGATGAAAGGTTTCGGAGTCCGGAAGTGTTCCGGGGAGCATCGGGAAATCGGCGAAGTACCGGAAAGGGTTTCGGGGGTCCCGGAAGTGTTTCTGGGCCTAATGGGCCACAAGGGGGGACACCACAGCCCTCATAGGGCTGTGCGCCCCCCCCCCTGGGCCCTCTCCTTGTGCGCCAAGGGAGGTGGGACCCCCTAGGGTGGCCGCACCCCCTTAGCCTTGGGGGGCAAGGCACCTAGGGGGGAAACCCTAGGGCCTGGCCCTTGGCCGCCGCCCCCCTCCCCCATGCCCTGGCCGCCGGCCCCCCTAGGGGAAACCCTAGGGGCGCCCCCCTCTCCTCCTTCCCCCTATATATAGAGAGGTAGAGGGAGGGCAGCCAAGACAAGTTCGTGCCTCGGTGCTGCCCTCCCTCTCCCATAACATCTTCTTCTCCCGCGGTGCTTAGGCGAAGCCCTGCTGGAATTCTTCTACACCATCACCACCACGCCGTCGTGCTGCCGGTTCTCCATCAACCTCTCCTCCACCCCTTGCTGGATCAAGAAGGAGGAGACGTCCCCGAGCCGTACGTGTGAAGAACGCGGAGGCACCGTTGCTTCGGTGCTTGGATCTTCAGCGATCTGAATCGCGGCGAGTACGACTCCATCAACCGCGTTCTTAACGCTTCCGCTTAGCGATCTACAAGGGTATGTGGATCCTACTCTCCCCTCGTAGTTGCATCTACTAGATTGATCTTGGTGAACGTAGAGAAAATTTTTTGTTTTCCATGCAACGTTCCCCAACAGCGAGTTGTTAATTATATTTCTCATCATCGTAAGTCCGGGGTGGCCTAACCTATCGTGCCAGAGGCAGAAGAGTTCAGAGCTTCTAAAAACAGTCTTGAGGGTAGTGTACACGGGCGGTGCTACTATTTCAGTGTAGTATAGCCCTGTGTCGAATGAAGGAAGCCTTTCGATAACATGTTTACCATTTACATCCCGCTTTGTGATGAGTAGGCACTCCTTGCCGTTCTCGTCATCGGTCTCAATATGAAGACCATTGGCGCGGATGTCTCTGAAGCTCAAAAGAGTACGAGTCGACTCCGGGAACAACAACGCTTCTTTAATGATCAAAGTTGTTCCCATAGGAAGTATGATAGTAGCTCGTCCGGAGCCAACTATGTTTGAACCGCAGCCGGCGATTGTCATAATACTTCCCGGAGATTTTTTAATAGACTCAAAATACTTAGTTTCTCGTAAAATGGTATGTGTGGTTGCGCTATCGGCAAGGCATGTTTCCTCCATTCGGGCGCCACACGCGTTCTAAAATATGACATCTAATTAATGTAATGAGGAAGACGCTACATTAATAATAAATGCGCACATTTCAGAACATAACATACTATCATGAATAAATAATGGAATAAATGAATGGGATAAATGTCATCCAATCGCCAAAATAAAGAATAAGTTTGTGCTCTCATGGAGCTTACAACCAAATCGAATTTATTCGAATATATTGTATCAAATCACGGAATCCTGAGGACTAACAAGGGATACTAAGCAGACTCGGCAAAGAGGCCATTGATCTCAGCCTGGATCTCCATACTGGCGATCCCATCGTCGTTAGAGATCATCTTGGCTGCAGCATCAATGTCCAGTGGCGGCGCCGTAGGGGCGACCATGTGCTCAATCTCCATGGCAACGTTGGCGTCATTAGAGACCGCCAAAGCCGCCGCTATGGGCACATGCGGGGTCGCAACTATGGGCGTGGTGGTCGGCGTAGGGATCATCACGGGTGCCGCCATGGGCGCCGGTGGTGCTCCCCCCTGAACCAAGGCGAGGTGCGTCTCACGCGCCTTTCGAGCCTTGTATGCATCCACGACCTCCTGTGGTGCGCGACACTGGCGGGAGAAATGCTCCACCGAGCCACAGCGGAAACAGTCCTGAGGCCTCTGCCCACCCTTGCCCGGCTTTTGCTGCTTAGCCTGAGCGGATGGTTGAGAGCCCTTCTTCTTGCCCTTGCGGCCCCTCTTCTTCTGTCGAGGCTTGCGGACTTTGAGAGCGTTCACCTCCTGGCTAGAACTCCCCCCTAGTGGTTGCGCGACAAAGTTCTTTTTGAGAACCTCGTCCTGCGCCTCTGCCACCTGGAGCACGTCAATCAACTCTGAATACCTCGTGTAGTTGCCCTGGCGGTAGTTCCGTGAGGACTGGACCGCGTCAGGGTGGAAAGTGGATAGGGTTTTCTCAATCTTCTGGGTGTCGGTAATCTCAGTACCACACAACCGAAGAGTTGTACAAATCCGGTGCAGAGCCGAATTGTACTCCCCAACCGTCTTGAAGTCCGCAAACCTCAGACGGATCCACTCTGCCTCTGCACGTGGCTTTACAGTGTACTTCAGCCGTTCAAACCGCTGCTGAAGAGCGGTCCAAAGGCCAGAAGCACTCCGCTCAGCCATATACTCATCTTTCAGAGTAGGTGACAGGTGATGACGGAGAAAATGCAGAGCCTGTGCATTCTCATGTTCAAACTTGGGATCAGTGGGGGCCAGCTGAGCCCCCTTACCGATCGCCCTCAGGAGGCTCTTGCCCTGGAGAAAGATCTCACAGTCCGAGGCCCATGACAGGTAGTTCATCCCAGTCTGGGCCAGCTCAGCAAACTCCTTGTTAACGATTCCGGCCATCTGCAATTTATGCAAAAATTATGAGATTACAGCAGGTAATCTTTTGCATAAATGCGATGTTGATAAACTTATTCAATAAAATGACGTTCCAATATTTAAAACATGCTATTATATGACTTACTAATTGATTAAGAGTGCTAAACAATTAATCTACAGCAGTAAAATCATATAATAATACCATGTTACAAAAGATAGCATGTTAAGCGCGTCTAGTACGTGAAAAATAGCCCAAAAAATGAGTTCCCGAGGCATTTTTAAGCCCAAATACGCATTTTCAGTGAAAAACAGACAGTTCCAGGGGCTTCTACGCTAAAAATTACAGCAGGAATAAAAACTCGCGTAAAATCTAGAAACTACAGGGGCTAAACCGCAAATAGCCGCGCTACAGCCGGCGCCCCCCCTTTTTTTTTCTCTGGAGGAACACCCACGGCCACGGCCCATCCGGCCCAGGAGCCAGCGGGCCGGCCCAGGCGCTGCGCTCGGCTTCTGCCCGCAGCGACGCTAGGGTTTCCCCTAGCGCCCAGGGTGCGGCGGCGGCCTGGGGTCGGCCAGCTCGCGCGACGGCGGCTGGATCCGGCCAGCTCGCGCGGCGGCTCGGCGGCGGCGGCCAAAGCCGGCCAGCTCGCGCGGCGGCGGCGGCCAAGGCCGGCCAGCTCGCGCGGCGGCGGCGGCCAAGGCCAGCCAGGCTAGCGGTGGCCCTAGCCAGCGCGCCCACGACGGCGGCGGCCCGGGCTCGCGGCAGCGGCGGCTTTGGCCAGCGCGCCAGGTGCCAGCTGGGCACGGCGTCTGTGCGTGCAGCGGGCACGCGGGCGCGGCGACAACAGCGGGGCTCCGGCGTGTAGCGGCGTGGCACGGCGTC
Organism: Secale cereale; assembly: GCA_902687465.1. Classification (NCBI taxonomy): domain Eukaryota; kingdom Viridiplantae; phylum Streptophyta; class Magnoliopsida; order Poales; family Poaceae; genus Secale; species Secale cereale. The sequence continues at coordinate 722,834,899 of LR738709.1, read as the reverse complement.
ATCTGGACGCCGGCCTCGGGATGTCAAAATCGTGCGTCTTCGGGACGTCACGACGCGTGTACGGCGGGTACAACGCGGCGGTGCTGTGCTCATCCGGAGTACATGTAATCACCGTCTCCCTAGGTGTAGTCAACAAATCTCTCTTGATCCAAGAACATCGACATTGGTCGGCGACGTATTCGTCAGCCAGTTCTTGGGAGAGAAATCCACACCATAGGTAGATTTATCCGAAAAAGAAACTAATCGCAAAAACGGAATCGTAGTAACGAGGGGAATCCATTTTTGCAAAAGATAGATCGGATCTTATACCTCCGCGTGAACGACGAAAGCCTGCTTGATGCAGGCTTGACGCAGGCTTGATGGAGAGTTGGTGGAGCGAAGCGTGCTGATAACGTCTTCCGCAACTCCGCCGGCGAGTCCGGTCCGAGGTTGCGGAGCGGTGGGCGAGCGTCGTAGACGAAGTAGTCGAACAAGCGAAAGTAGATTGACACAGGGAAATATGGGGAGACCAGCTTTATTAATCAATAATCAGGGGTTACAATGATTGCTCCTCGTCTCTTTATATAGGGGTACAGGGTAAAGGGATAAGTACCCACTTAACGTAAAGCGAGGGAACGGGAGGGGCTACCCCGTGCGATACGCACGAGGCGAGCCGCCACGCACCGGTGGCCCCGGTTTCCCAACAGTTTCTGCCAGAGTTTTCGTTCGCCTGCGAAATTGCTAAAGGCAGTTTTGACGAGCGTTAGTATATAATTTTAATGGTTAGATTAATTAGATGGTGCTAATCGTGTGGATTCAATTGGTTTGCGTTGTTACGTGTACTTAAGGCTGGGTACACTTAGCGATGAATATGTTTTCTTGTTTAATAGTAAATAATAGAAAAATTAGCCCATCTTCTAGCCTGTAACTTCCTTATTAAGCGTGTTCCAAAAAAAAAACTTCCTTATTAATATGCCAGTAGATAGCGTAGCACAAATAACGGGATAGATAGAAACACGGTTACAACGCATTGTACCGTGCATGTATAAGTTATTTATTTATTTTTGATTGATGACGACCGGATACGTATTTTTTAGGATGATCGGATACGTTATTAATTTGATTGATTGATTGATTGACTGACGGTGCAATCGGGACCGAGCGTGATACGAATACGAACGGTGGCCGGAATTCGGAGTTCCAACAACGAAACACTATGTATTTGCACCCCGCGTGTTTAAATCGTGTCCGGCTTGGAATACATGTTGTGTCCGTGTAGTTCTAAGAGAGGCCCAAGGGTCGGCCGCTGATGTACTATATTTTTATGCATCAACCATCAGGGCTGCGTGAGGAAAAGGAGAAAAGGGATAATAAGAAGAAAAACAAAGGGCACGATCGGTTACAAGTTTTTTTGTGTCGCGTGTTCGTCGGCCAAGTTCAAACATCGATTGATTTCGTTGTTAATCCTCGCTAACGCCATGGGGCTGTTTACACGCATAGAAGTAAGAAGGTCTGGGGCCAGGTGCGACGAGAGGCACGTCATGCATCGCGTGACCAACGGCGGGTGCTTGGACGACTTCAAGCAGGCCATGGATGAGTGCCGTGGCCGCTACAGTCCCAAAACGTCCAAACGCGATATTGACCGAGGCATCGGCCAGCGCGTGGTGGACGTGGAGGCGTGCGTCAAGGCCACCGCGGCCCTGCGCGAGTGCTTCGCCGCCAACCCCGCCAAGTTCAAGCACCAGTACCTTCGCCGCATGGACGAGGGCCTCGACCAGGACACCAAGCCGTCGTCGAAGCAGATTTCCGAAGATGGAGATGTCATGTTCAGGTGGTGGACTGGCATGAGGAGAAGCTAAGCTATGCTTGCATCTGCATCGAGCCTATCAATCTGTACTCGTATTGATAAATGGGTTAGATCGATTATATTAGCCAATACTAGTAGTGGATATAATTTATTAGTTGCCGAGTTGTTGGGTATATAACACGGATTATATCGCGATTAGGATTATGGGTGTAATAGAAAAAGTTATGTCTATGTTAAATTATTTTTCTTTTTAGTTGCGGAGTTTCTCGGTATGTGCACGGTACTTGTATCTACTCCCTCTGTTCCTAATATATAAGTCTTTTTTAAAGTTTCATTATAGCGATTACATTCGGATGTATATAGACGTCTTTTAAAGTAGTATAGGTTCACTCATTTTGCTTCGCATGTATTCTATAGTGAAATATCTCAAAAGACTTATATTTAGAAACAGAAGGAGTAGTTCATTGTTCTCACTTGGTTGGTGGCAGTATAGTTACAAAAAAGTTATCACGTGACATATGTGATAAGTGATTCAAACTAATCCAAACTAAAGAGATTGCCCGCCATTTCTTATTCGGAAAGTCTACCCTACTGCCTATATACTAGAAATACGTACATAAACTTCTCACCGCTGGCACGTCTTTAGCAGAACGCTGAGTCGACCGCTTGCTACATACGCACGTTAACCAGAATTAACCAGAAGAGGGGTTTTCAACGAGCCATCGCCGGAGCAGAAGGCACGAGGATTGAGGAGAAGAGCTAGCTGCGCTTGAATCACTACTGTTTCTAAAGCTCCCAGAATTAACAGTGCTGTGGTTGATCGAGGCTGGTGGAACCACTGGAGTCGGTAATTCGTTATGTTGGGTTGTCACCAAGGTTATCAGAATCGCGATTATGTTATACGATTCTACGACTTTACGATCCAAACTAACCCCTATGATTCTATGATTTTAGTTCTTATAATCTACGTTTCTACGATCCTAATAGTGAAGATTCTACGATTTGCGATCCTACCATCAAAGCTCCGATCCGATTCAAAATCGCGATTCTGACAACCTTGGTTGTCACTGCTCGCCGCCCTCGCATGAAACCCAACCCAAGCCCGTATCCCGCACTTCCGCCGTCATCTCATCTCTCTTCTCTCCTTCCTTTCGAGCGTCACCAATCTAGGCTTCGCTGCCGCCACCATCCTAGCTTCCGCCGGCACCGCCAATATCCTCTACGACTACTCCTTGTCTCATGTTTCCTCCGCCGAGATTTGTGACGCAATCTGAGGTTGCTTGCTCCCTGCCCCTTCCTCCATAGGTCATCGGCCACCTCGAGCTTCCCCTGTCTGCAATCCACACTCTTTTGCTTTGACTCCCGCTCGCCACCCCCCTCCCCGTACTCAAGACTAACAATGGCCGACTGGAGCAATGGCAGGACAGCCAGCTCTATCCCCATCTCCTCCACAGCCTTGCCGCCAAGGGTCACTTCCGCGGCGGGGTGTATACTCCATGCGGTCAAACTCATCTCATCCGGTCAAACTCTATGCGCCCGAGCGACTGTATACTCCATCCCTTTGTTCCGCGTTTCTGGAGAGAGAAAGAGGAGGAGGAGGAGCCGATGAGGCCTGATTTGGGGGAGGCGGTCAGACCGTCAGTGCTTGGGTTAGGGAATCGACAATCTGGTTTTGGGAGGTGTTGAGGGCTTCGTTGGTCGTTACGAGGAGGGGCCGATTCGGGGTGGCTTGGCATCGTTCAGTATGTGCTCAGCCGCCACATTGGAGGATAGTTCGATGGATTGCTTCTTGAGATGCTCCTGCGCTCAAGAAGCAGGTACTGGCACTCCTCCTCTCATGGGCGGCGTGCAACTTGGGTCCTCGGCGGCTGGGGACGAAGCTTTTGACGCATCCATGGGCGCTCGTGGTTGACGACGTGGCGGGCGGGCAAGAATGACGGGAGTGGTGTTTCTCTGTAGATGTGGATTGGGCATGCGTGGTGGAGGAGATGCGAGGTGGTCGTGTTGATGATGTTGAACAAAGATGCAGCGATGCAACGGTGCTGCGATACAGAGAACGATGATATGCATGACCATGTTGCGGGCCACAACTGGCCTCTTTGTCAGCCATAGCTGCGCCTGCGAGGCACACTATGCCACACTCAAGGTCAGTGAATACACAAGAACTATTGTTCCGGTGCCGATTCAGAGGTGCGTGGATTAGATGGAGAATAGGATCCTAGAGGAACGGTTCCTAGATATGTATACACATGAAATATAAAAGATACGGAGACATGTTTTCTTCGAGTGTCCAAGTTAAGTTGTGTCGAATATTGTGTACAAAGTAGGTTACAGTTGGACTCTGAGTTGTACTATGTTTAGATAGGATATGAAGTCGTGTCCTAATAGGACACTTGTATCATAGGCCTCTCGTATATAGCGAGGGTAGACACATGATGTAACCTATGCCAACATAATAACACAGACGCGCAAGGGGGAGCCGGCGCTATGTGCCAGCGCCCGGGTGGCCGGGGTGCGGTATTGTGACGGTATCACGGGGAGGAGCGCCCGTAGGCAAGCCCCGGGGATGTAGCCATATCAGTAAACCTCGTTAACAAATCTCGGTGTCGTGCTCATATGATTGCTTGGTCCTTGGATGATGAACGGTAATGCCTTGGATTTATTCTAACGAGTGGTATCATGAGCTAGGCGTGAGGTGGGTTGACCTATAAGATGAAGAAGCAGTAGCGTGGTGGATGCGTCGGCGGCGGCGAGTTGCAAAGGGCGTCGGATACATAGAAGGCTCGTATGAGCGTGCAGCTGCACGCGTGCGCGCGCGGAACGATCGGGCGTGCATCAGGCGGCGCATGTACGTGCTGGTGGTCTGACGGCTGATCCGTACAGCGTTGGAAGCCTAGGCGAGGCCCATGGCGGTGCGGCCCATGTGGCTGCAGCAGGGGGCGAGGCCTGAAGCTGGCCAGAAGCGTGTCTCGCGCAGGTGGTGCCCAGAGAGGCTGGAACATGCGTTTTATGCGTGCGTACCTGAACTGTGACCGGTACAATACGTTTGCCGTCGTGACACCAATATAGATGGATATAGTATGATACGTGGTTGAATTGATGATAGGATCACTGAAATATCAAGACAATACACTCATGCCTTTGCATGAGTTCCTCTCAAAAACACATTGATTCCATCAACAAATGGATTACGAGGATAACACATTCCTCTTCAAAGATCAACAAAGGATCAATAAAGATCTAGGTGGAACAATATTATCAGATAAATCAAAGAAGACAACAACACAGTAGGTTTGGTGAGTTAGTAAAGCAGCAACTTGCTTCGGAACCAGATTTCTTCTCTAGGATGGTAATCAGCCACCAGATAATACACCACCTTATAAAGTCTGATGAAGAATCATGCTAATATTTTCTAGACATATGCCTCAACTCTTTCCTCCAGCAGCATCTACTACATGCTCCATATATATTTCCTCTATGCCTTCTCTCTCTCTCTCACGCTCTCTCTTCTTCTCACTTCTTTCTTTCTATAGGAGATGGTTTGAAGCTGGGCAGCCAGCAGCAGGAGGTCCTATTTATTGGGCATGGTGGGTTGAATGCTACCAAAATATCGCAGCCGCAGTGACCCTTCCAGCTGACCTTTGGAGCTGGTAAAAGTCGATGGTCAACGTCTTCATGGATAAGCAAAAGGTCATTTGTTGTTGCCGTGTGAATTCTCATCATTACATGCATGCACCTAGTTGACTTGGAGCTTTAGTACTAGAAAATATCTACCAATAAAACATATCGTACCTGGTCCAATTCCATCTATTCAAATGCCACGTTAACTCCTTCATAGTTATCTAGCTTTTTTTTAACCATAAAACAGTAAGGCTTTTGCCTTACTGTAGATCTATTTTTATATATATAAAATAGCAGGAAAGTAACATAGTCTTTACAATGGTTGTTAGGAAGACAACCAGAGGAGCTTAAAGAAAATTACAAAAGAACGAAAAAGAAAGAAAAATAAAAATTATATGTTATCAATCCAAGATGACATGCCCTCCTTTAGACTAGGTTTGGCTCTTAACAATGTTGTTTTGAAATTATTGATAAAATCGTATCTGCATTCACTGATAGAGCATGGGATTCCTTCAAAAACCAGTCCATTCCTTTGATTCCATATGCTCCAGCATCCTACTATCATAATTTTCATGAAGTGATGATGGCTATATCTTTGCTGGGCTTCAATAATCATATCATGAATATTTAGACTGTGTTCCATTCAATACCAATGTTCCACCAAAAACCCTGGCTGAAAGGACAAGAGAATAGTAGATGCATTCTGTCTTCATTATCATAAGTATCACATAGTACACAATGGGTGGAATCAAGTTGCATATTCTTCCTGGTCAATAGATCACATGTGTTTATTCTATCATGGAGTAGAAGCCAACATAAGAATTTGTGCTTAGGTAAACAACATGATTTCCATATCCATTTGAAGGTCATTTCAGTATCCTCATTCTTCATAAGGTAATTATAAATTCTCTTGGTCATATTTAAACAGCTATTCCATGGGAAACTCCAAGTATCATGTTCATTGTTGGATCTGATGCTATGTAATTGATCAGCTAGATGATGAAATTGCTGGTGAGCAGTGATGGATAGTGGCAGCTGGAATAAGTTGTCGAGATTATTGGTACCTTTGGCTGACCTAAATGAGATCTTTTCCTGAAGGCAGAAAGAATGCAGTTCAGGGTATTTAAATTTCATAATCTCTCCCTTCCCGTTATCATCCCAAAGATTGCAAGAGTTTCCAGCTTTGATCTCACATGTTGTCATCTCTTTAAATAAATCAAACAATTTCATACAATCTTTCCACCAAAAGGATCCTTTGTTGGGATTTGTGTGATGAGCTTCATTATTCTGGTAGCATGCCTCCCATATTAACTTGACCCAAGGAATATCCATCTTATTGTAAAATTTGTAGAGATGCTTGATAAGAAGGGCTTTGTTTTGTACTCTCAAATTTAATACCCCAAGTCCTCCTTGATTTTTTGGCTTGCATATCATATCCCAACTGGCAAGGCATTTACCTCTTCTGTTAATCTCTTTTCCATACCAAAGAAAGTTTCTGCTGGATTTGTCCACATTGTCCAATATGGTATAGTGAACTTTCAGAGAGCACATGGAAAAAACTGGCATGGAGGCAACAATGGAGTTAATATATGTGAGTCTTCCAGAATAATTCATGAATCTAGTCACTCCTGATAGTCTTTTGTCAATTTTGGAAATGACAGGGATGAGATCCATAACAGATGGTTTGGTGATGCCCATGGGTAAGCCCAGATAGGTAAATGGAAGACTTTCAACCTTACATCCAAATGAACTTGCAAGCAATGTAACTGATTGTTGATCAATATTAATGGGAATAATGGATGATTTATTGTAATTTACAAATAGACCAGTGGAGAGACTGAAAACGTTGAGCAGATATTTGAGATGCATAATCTGATCTTCATTAGCTGGCATAATCATTAGGGTGTCATCTGCATATTGGATAATAGGATAATCTTGTCCATATGCATGGTTTATAGGAGGAGAGATTTCACCGTTGGCCCAACCAGCATTAACCACAGACTGTAAGAGATCAGCCGCGATGATATAAAGTAGAGGAGAATGTGGATCACCTTGTCTGACTCCTCTTTTACAAATGATCTTTTTCCAGCCACTCCATTAAGTAAAACAGAAGTTGATGCAGACTGAAGAATATTTGATACCCATTTTATCCATCTTGGTCCAAATCCTTTAGCCTTCAGCATAGCTATAATGGTCTTATACTCAATCTTGTCAAAAGCTTTTTCAAAATCCAGCTTCAATATGATGATGGGTTTATTAGACCGATGGCATAAATGTAGATATTCAAATGCATATCCTAGGCAGTCTTGAATATTTCTACCTTTAATAAATCCATATTGGTTCTGGTGGATAATAGTAGTGATGATCTTTTGAGCTCTGTTTGCCAAAAAATTAGTAATTATTTTGAGAGGCAGGCTGACCAATGAGATTGGTCTGAAGTCATTCATGTTCTTAGGATTAGAAATCTTTGGAATGAGAGTAATGAAGGCAGTGTTAATACTCTGAATATCACAGTTTCCTTCAAAGAAATCCCAGATCATGGAGTAGAAATCCTGTTTGATAATATTCCAACATTTTTTTATGAATGTGCCATTGAAACCATCAGGTCCAGGTGCTCTGTCAGTAGGAAATTCCTTGATAACTAGATCAATCTCCTCTATTGAAAATTGTGCTTCAAGCTCAGACAGATCATGAGGCTGGATGAGTTCCTCAAGATTGAATAACATGGGAGGGTCAATAGATGTGCCCAATCTGTCTTTATAAGATTTCCAAATAATTGCAGCTTTGTGGTCATGATGTTGGTAAGAATTTCCATCTCCAATAATAGAGGTAATATAGTTTTTCCTGTAGCTTTGGGTGGCCATAGCATGAAAACAAATCAGTGTTTTCATCATCCAGTTTAACACATCTCATTTTAAATCTAGTTTTCCAATATATTCTTTTAACTTCCAGCAATTTCAGGATGTGTTTTTTCAGAATGTTCTTGAAGTTTGCTTCCATAGTGCTCAGTACTCTTTGATCTTCAATGCCATCCATCATGGATAAGACATAATTGCAAGCAGAGATATTAGTATTGAGCTTGGATAGGTTTTAGCTCCATTTCTTGAGACCCAATCTGAGGCATTTGAATCTAGCAGTAATATCATTAGCAGAATTTATCATCTGTTGGTTTCTGTTCCAGCATTGTAGGACAGTTTCATAAAATCCATCAAACTCAAGACAATAATTTTCAAACCTGAATATAGAGGCTTTTGGAATATCACTGCCAATTTGAATATGAATTGGAATATGATCAGATGATACTCTAGCAAGAGGGTGAGCCAGCGTATTTGGGAAAGATATGGTCCAGTTTGCTGAGGTAAATATCCATTCAAGTTTTTCCAGTAATGGTAGGTCTTGCATATTGCTCCAAGTGAAATTTCTACCTTTGAGTGGAACTTCCACCAAGTCAAGTTGTCGTAGAAGGCTGTTGAATCTGAACATATTGTTTGCATCTCCCCCAGGTCTATTTCTGTCATTTGGACTTCTGATTAAGTTGAAATCACCAGTGAGAATCCAATGATCCATTAGAGAGGCATCAATATTATCCAGCCAGTCAAAGAAATCCAATCTGTTTTTATTCTGGCATGGTCCATATATATTGCTGACATAGAAAGTGTGGCCTGACAGATTGCATACAAGTTTTATTGTGATATGAAAATAGGATTGACTAACAATTGAGCCATTGAAAAGATTGCCATTCCATATAGTTATCAGCCCACCAGACAGTCCCACTGAGGGGGTATATGCAAATTGATTAAATCTTCTATGAGAGAAATTTCTGAGATAATATTGGTCAAAGTCTTCTTTTTTTGTTTCTTGTAGACATATAATACCACAATTGCCTTCATCAATTTTGTTTCTTAAATCATCCCATCTTGTTTGGGAATTTATACCTCTGACATTCCAATTTAATATATTCCAAGTTCTATTCATTGGGAAAGCATGGGTAATTGAGATTATATAAAAATGACTTAATCATTTTATAAATATCAGGCTTCTTCACAGTGGTGGGAGCAGATAAACCATGCCAGTAATAAACATAAGATGTCACAGAGAGACAATACTGATCATAACCAAGCCAACCATTCAGACTCCTTGGATAGCAAAATAAATGTAGCACAAGATCCCAACAACATAAATAAATAATGGAGTTTAACTCCTTACAGACCAAGTTCATAGATAACGTAAAAGTAAAGACCCTGATCCATTGCAAGACTACAGTAGGCATAAGGCTACATAATGTCTTGACAATGCAAGGCCCTAAGTAGATAAGAAGATCTTTATTCATTAATAACCGAAGCCATCAACTTCACTCTAGACCAAGTTCATAGTTATCTAGCTTATACGGCCAACTAGCTAGTACCAACCTGAGTGCATGGATGTTAGTGTGTGTGCACAAACACATACTCTTACTTAGTGTGCAATTTTCTAATATTTAATGCATGAAAAAATTACAACTCTATATCAATTCTTTGAAACAATAATCTAGCATAACTTATTTGCCCGATTATTTTATGTTAAACAGATAATAGAAATTTAATTACTCATCTTAATTTAAATTAATAACCAGAAAATACGGGTTATTACAAGGCCTCTCTTATATAGCGAGGTTAGACACACGATGTAACATATGCCAACATAATAGCACAGGCGTGCAAGGGGGAGCCATCGGTATGTGCCGGCGCTCGGGTGGCCGGGGTGCGGTATTGTGACGGTGTCATGGGGAGGAGCGCCCGTAGGCAAGCCCCGAGGATGTACCATATCGGTGAACCTCGTTAACAAATCTCGGTGTCGTACTCGTGTGATTTCTTGGTCCTTGGATGATCGACCGTAATGCCTCGGATTTATTCTAACAAGCAGAACACTAAATCTATTCTTAAATGTACTACCTCCGTAAACTAATATAAGAGCATTTAGAATACTACTTTAGTGATCTAAACGCTCTTATATTACTTTACAGAGGGAGTATCATTTTTGTTCACCATTGTGTAGACTCATGAGGTTTCAGCTTATCTATAATTTGCCCCGAAGATCTTGCTTTGATCTGAATCAATTAATAAAAGAATAGAGCGATATCTTGCTAGAACCAAAGTTCATGCCCACAAGACCTGAAACACTCTGGTGTGACATATGCTAGCAATTTTTCTACTTCCTTCATATCTTCATGGTAACATTTCTTTACCACAAATTGTCAAGTTGTCGAACTTCACATGGAGCACAAATATATGGTTCGGATCCATTCGTCTTACATACCTTTATTGCACAATCATGCGCACATGTTTTCTATGATCTCAATCTGATAACTTAGTAAGCATCCCTTCGGTTAATTAGGATTCGCCTTGAAATCCATCAGTATTTTATGGAATTTAGCTGTCAATTATAGTCAAAACTGAACTGCAATTAGTTGCACTTGCTTTTTTCTCGGTTCCCTTCCTTTTATACATTATTTTAGAGTTACAGTTAGATGCAAAATCCATTTCAGCATGTACTCAATAAAATTAATTTATTTCACTTCCTTATCGACTGAACAGAAAGAGTTGGAGTGGAGAAAGTGAAAAAGAATTCAAATGTACATCTACATTAAGCAGCCTACTAATTAGTTCGTAAGTTGTAAATTTCATTGAAGACTCTGCTAGGTTTCACCTCTATTTTTGATAAATATATTAATTTGGTCATTGAGATTCTACTTGCACTAGAATGGAGTTAATTCTACACTCAAGTTTAGATTTCTTAGTTATAGATTCCACTTTTGGTTCTCAGCCTAGATTTTTTTATATGGATAGAACTATGGCAAGAGATCTTGTTGTGTTCTGTTGCTAGACCGCAAACGGGCGAAACATCTTTGGATAACATAAACTCCAATAGCAAAGGTAATTCGTCTTAACACAGTTGATCATAGTGGATAATGCTTGAGTTTACAGTGCCATAGCAACTTCCAAGTTAGGACTATGTTCTAAGGATATGGTCGATGAAATTTCAAATCTTTGAGATGATCAGATTGTGCTTAGACGATGTAAATTTTATTAGTTTGGATAGGAAATCACTTTGTCCGTATTAGCTTAATTTTAGAGTGCTAGTCTACTCTCATAAAATGCCACTACCTATTTTGTGCATTATGCATGCTAATGTTTATTTTAGTTTCGTTGTCGATCATGATCTGATAAATGATTAAATGCAAAAACTATATCTAGGTGATCATAGTTTTTGCTCTCACTAATAACCCACATTTTCTTCTCCATCATTCTATATATGATAGGATACATCAACAATGCCAAAGCACTTGACTACACAAAACACAAAGCCTTTTATGATGCTATCAATGGCCTACTTATGATGATTTCTGTTAGCTCTATAATGGGATGTCTTACAGACCGCGGAGCAAAGTTGGCGCCTCTTTGTACTCTTCTTTTCTTGCTTTGTTACACTTGAGCATGTTGAATGAGACAAAATGATACAGTTTGAATGAAATTGGGGCCTTTGTTGTACATATCAAAACGTTAACTTCCTATTATATATTCTGCTCGATAACTTATTTGAAGCAACTTCAGTTTCTATGTATTAAAATGCACAAGAAATGCAATGGTATTCAATTAACGCAATGCACACAGATTACTGCTAAAACTTGGTATTGTCAAAAGTCAAAACAGTAGCCACATTCATCCAATTTATGAGTATTAAAATTAGGATATGATTCAGTGTTAAGCAGGACAACGATGGACCATGCCACCGTCAGTTAATGCTGGTTCCAAATCCGCGTCTTAGAGGTAGTTCTTCAGCTAATTTTTGTTATGCAACCGAGGGGAGAGCCGCTGGAAAGAGATCCCACTGAATGTAGACGGAATTGATGTAGTGTAGGCTGATCAAGCGTGAGGTTAGTAGCATGCAAGCTACTTACTATCTACTCCCTCCATTCTGATTTACTTGTCGTGGTTTTAGTTCAAATTTAAACTAAAACCACGACGAGTAAATCGGAACGGAGGGAGTAGCTATTATGATTAGTAATTAGTGTAGGTTGATCAAGCGTGATTCCATTTATCTTATGCAACATGCAGGCTACTAGCTAGCTATTCTCATTAGGGATTACATGTAAGTTAGCACCTTGTGAGTGCAAGTGAGCCTAACTGATTGTTTGCTAGCTACATATATATGACTTATGTGGACAGTCCGGATGTTATGCATGGGAAATGAAATGAAATGTAGAATATATAAACATACGAAATAATGCCTTTTATTATAGTTTCCCTTTTTTGGGAAGCAGTCGTCAGCCATGCAGTTATGATTTTGTGAGTCAAATAACTAGTTGGCTCTGTGTGATGCCACTGCACATCTTCTAATTTCTCAGCTCCCTTGAAATAGACTCCTGTGAGCGACTGCGTATTAAAATTGCTTATGTCTGATATACTTGATAGATATGTTGGAATTTGTAGATTCATGCCAAATTTATTTAGAAATTAACCATATATTAATAAGGTGCATAATTTGACAATTAATGAGAATAGTACTGACTCCTAAGATGAAACGACACGACACTCATGTACTATCTTGGACAGGCCAGGCTCATCAATTTAGCATCATCTTCATACGAAAGAGAGCAAGCACAAAAGAGCTACACAACTTAATGACGTCCTAACCCCCCGGAGCAGCAAAGCTATGAATGCTTGACATATGCGAGTATTTTTTTATAAAAAAAGGAGGTTAGCCCTATTGCTTACCCCGGGGAAGTTTTGATCTATTGATTGATGAATTACGCAGCTTCTTCTCCTGCAAAAAAATGTATGTTTTGTCTCCAAAATATGCAACTTTTAGTGCGAATTTATTCCTAATTTCACTCCAAACGATCTTGAGCATTGATTCATCGTATCGGTTTTCTATTAAAAAGACATCTAGATGTGCTTTAGCAAAACTGCTAACCCATCCATCCTACCCTCACTAGTAGAAAAACGATTTTACGTGAGCGTCATTAGTCCCGATTTGTTAACGGCCCGGTACTAATGTGACCACTAGTCCCGGTTCAAGGGCTAGGGGGCATGTATCATTAGTCCCGGTTCGTGGCGTGTCCCTAGTCCTGGTTCGTGTCACGACCCGGGACTAAAGGCGTGATGGCAGACTTGAGTCAGGCTTGGACCCCCACAAGCCCCTTTAGTCTCGGTTTGTGTCACAAATCGGGAGTAGAGGTGCACCTTTAGTCCCAGTTTGTATAACCAACCGGGACTAAAGAGATCACTATATATACTGGTTCGTCCAGCACGAGCCGATGCTCTCTGTTTTTTCCCTCCTCTCT
>LR738709.1:722785579-722802472 GCA_902687465.1 Secale cereale | reverse complement strand
CCCCCCTATTACACCTCTCCCTCCTCCCACAGGGTCTTGGCGAAGCCCTGCAGCTTTTCCTGTTGCATCCACCACCACGCCATCGTGATGCTGGATCTCCATCAACCTCTCCTGCCCCCTTGCTGGATCAAGAAGGAGGAGACGTCACTGTACCGTACGTGTGTTGAACGCGGAGGTGCCGTCCGTTCGGCGTTGGGATCATCGGTGATAGGGATCACGACGAGTACGACTCCATCATCCACGTTCTCTTGAACGCTTCCGCTCGCGATCTACAAAGGGTATGTAGATGCACTCTTTTATGCTCGTTGCTAGATGACTCCTTAGATTGATCTTGGTGAAGCGTAGGAAAAAAATTGAATTCTGCTACGTTCCCCAACAGTGGCATCTGAGCTAGGTCTTTGCGTAGCATCTTGCACGAGTAGAACACAAACAAGTTGTGGGCGTTGATTTTGTTCAATTCTCTTGCCGCTACTAGTCCAATCTTGATTCGGCGGCATCGCGGGATGAAGCGGCCCGGACCGATCTTACACGTACGCTAACGTGAGGCAGGTTCCACCGACTGACATGCACTAGTTGCATAAGGTGGCTAGCAGGTGTCTGTCTCTCCCACTTTAGTCGGATCGGATTCGATGAAAAGGATCCTTATGAGAGTAAATAGAAATTGACATATCACGTTGTGGTTTTGGCGTAGGTAAGAAACGTTCTTGCTAGAAACCTATAGCAACCACGTAAAAACTTGCAACAACAATTAGAGGACGTCTAACTTGTTTTTGCAGCATTTGCTATGTGATGTGATATGGCCAAGAAGATGTGATGAATGATATATGTGATGTATGAGATTGATCATGTTCTTGTAATAGGAAATCACGACTTGCATGTCGATGAGTATGACAACCGACAGGAGCCATAGGAGTTGTCTTATTTTATTGTATGACCTGCGTGTCACTGAATAACGCCATGTAATTACTTTACTTTATTGCTAAACGTTAGCCATAGTAGTAGAAGTAATATTTGGCGAGACGACTTCATGAAGACACGATGATGGAGATCATGATGATGGAGATCATGGTGTCATGCCGGTGACAAGGATGATCATGGTGCCCCGAAGATGAAGATCAAAGGAGCAAAATGATATTGGCCATATCATGTCACTTTATTTGATTGCATGTGATGTTTATCATGTTTATGCATCTTATTTGTTTAGAACGACGGTAGTAAATAAGATGATCTCTCACTAAAATTTCAAGAATTGTGTTCCCCTAACCGTGCACCGTTGCTAAGGATCGTTGTTCCAAAGCACCACGTGATGATCGGGTGTGATAGGCTCTAACGTTCACATACAATGGGTGTAAGCCAGATTTACACACGCAATACACTTAGGGTTCACTTGACGAGTCTAGCATGTGCAGACATGGCCTCGGAACACGGAAGACCGAAAGGTCGAACATGAGTCGTATAGAAGATACGATCAACATGAAGATGTTCACCGTTGATGACTAGTCTGTCTCACATGATGATCGGACACGGGCTAGTCGATTCAGATCATGTATCACTTAGATGACTAGAGAGATTTCAATCTGAGTGGGAGTTCATTAATTTTGATTAGATGAACTTAATTGTCATGAACTTAGTCTAAAATCTTTACAATATGTCTTGTAGATCAAATGGCCCACGCTCATGTTGCCCTCAACTTCAACGCGTTCCTAGAGAAAACCAAGATGAAAGACGATGGTTGCAACTATACGGATTGGGTCCGTAACCTGAGGATTATCCTCATAGCTGCCAAGAAATCATATGTCCTTGAAGCACCGCTAGGTGATGCACCCGTTTTCCCAGCAGCCCAAGATGTTATGAACGCCTGGCAGTCACGTTGTGATGATTACTCCCTGGTTCAGTGCGGCATGCTTTACAGCTTAGAATCGGGGCTCCAAAAGCGTTTTGAGCACCACGGAGCATATGAGATGTTCCAAGAGCTGAAAAAGGTTTTCCAAGCTCATGCCCGAGTCGAGAGATATGACGTCTCCGACGCATTCTACAGTTGTAAGATGGAGGAGAATAGTTCTGTCAGCGAGCACATACTCAAATTGTCTGGGTTGTACAATCGCTTGTCTCAGTTGGGAATTAATCTCCCAGACAAAGCGGTCGTTGACAGAATCCTTCAGTCGCTCCCACCTAGCTACAAGAGCTTCGTGATAAACTTCAATATGCAAGGGATGGAGAAGTCCATTCCCGAGGTATATTCAATGCTGAAATCGGCGGAGGTGGATATCAAGAAAGAACATCAAGTGTTCATGGTCAATAAAACCACTAAGTTCAAGAAAGGCAAGGATAAGAAGAACTTCAAGAAGGACGGCAAAGGAGTTGCTACGCCCGGTAAGCCAGTTGTCGGGAAGAAGCCAAAGAATGGACCCAAGCCTGAAACTGAGTGCTTTCATTGCAAGGGAACGGGTCACTAGAAGCGGAACTGCCCCAAATACTTAGCAGATAAGAAGGCCGGCAACGTCAAAGGTATATATGATATACATGTTATTGATGTGTACCTTACCAGCGCTCGTAGTAGCTCCTGGGTATTTGATATCGGTGCAGTTGTTCACATTTGTAACTCAAAGCAGGAGCTGCGGAATAAGCGGAGACTGGCGAAGGATGAGGTGACGATGCGCATCGAGAATGGTTCCAAGGTCGATGTGATCGACATCGGCACGCTACCTCTACATCTACCCTCGGGATTAGTTTTAAACCTTAATAATTGTTATTTAGTACCAGCTTTGAGCATGAACATTGTATCTGGATCTCATTTAATGCGAGATGGCTACTCATTTAAATCCGAGAATAATGGTTGTTCTATTTATATGAGAGATATGTTTTATGGTCATGCCCCGCTGGTCAATGGTTTATTCTTGATGAATCTCGAATGTGATGTTACACATATTCATAGTGTGAATGCCAAAAGATGTAAAGTTGATAATGACAGTCCCACATACTTGTGGCATTGCCACCTCGGTCATATTGGCGTCAAACGTATGAAGAAGCTCCATGCAGATGGACTTCTAGAATCTCTTGATTATGAATCATTTGACACGTGTGAACCATGCCTCTTGGGCAAGATGACCAAGACTCCGTTCTCCGGAACAATGGAGCGAGCGACCAACTTATTGGAAAATCATACATACCGATGTGTGCGGTCCAATGAGTGTTGAAGCTCGCAGAGGCTATCATTATGTTCTCACTCTCACATATGACTTGAGTAGATATGGGTATGTCTACTTGATGAAACACAAGTCTGAGACCTTTGAAAAGTTCAAGGAATTTCAGAATGAGGTCGAGAATCAACGTGACAGAAAAATAAAGTTCTTACGATCGGATCGTGGGGGTGAATATTTAAGTCACGAATTTGGCATGCACTTAAGGAACTGTGGAATTGTTTCACAATTGACACCGCCCGGAACACCTCAGCGTAATGGTGTGTCCGAACGTTGAAATCGTACTCTGTTGGACATGGTGCGATCTATGATGTCTCTCACCGACTTACCGCTATCTTTTTGGGGTTATGCTTTAGAGACTGCCGCATTCACTTTAAATAGGGCTCGTCAAAATCCGTTGAGACGACACCGTATGAACATTGGTTTGGCAAGAAACCTAAGCTGTCGTTTCTGAAAGTTTGGGATTGTGATGCTTATGTCAAGAAACCTCGACCTGAAAAGCTCGAACCCAAATCGGAAAAATGCGTCTTCATAGGATACCCAAAGGAAACGATTGGGTATACCTTCTACCTCAGATCTGAAGGCAAGGTCTTCTTTGCCAAGAATGGATCCTTTCTGGAGAAAGAGTTTCTCTCGAAAGAAGTGAGTGGGAGGAAAGTAGAACTTGATGAGGTGACAGTCACCCCTCCCGAACCGGAAAGTAGTGCAGCGCGGGAAATTATTCCTGAGGTGCCTGCACCGACAAGGGAGGAAGTTAATGATGATGATCATGAAGATACAGATCAAGTTACTACTGAACTTCGAAGGTCCATAAGGACACGTTCCGCACCAGAGTGGTACGGCAACCCTGTCATGGAAATCATGTTGTTAGACAACGGTGAACCTTCGAACTATGAAGAAGCGATGGCGGGCCCGGATTCCAACAAATGGCTTGAAGCCATGAAATCCGAGATAGGATCCATGTATGAAAACAAAGTATGGACTTTGGTGGACTTGCCCGATGATCGGCACGCCATAGAAAATAAATGGATATTTAAAAAGAAGACAGACGCGGATGGTAATGTGACCATCTATAAGGCTCGGCTTGTCGCTAAAGGTTATCGACAAGTTCAAGGGATTGACTACGACGAGACTTTCTCTCCCATAGTGACGTTAAATTCCGTCCGAATCATGTTAGAAATTGCCGCATTCTATGATTATGAGATATGGCAAATGGACGTCAAAACGGCATTCCTCAATGGCTTCCTCAAGGAAGAACTGTATATGATGCAGCCGGAAGGTTTTGTCGATCCTGAAAATGCTAACAAGGTATGCAAGCTCCAGCGCTCGATCTATGGGCTGGTGCAAGCATCTCGGAGTTGGAATATTCGCTTTAATGATGTGATCAAAGCGTTTTGGTTTATACAGACTTGGGAGAAGCCTGTATTTACAAGAAAGTGAGTGGGAGCTCTATAGCATTTCTCATATTATATGTGGATGATATACTGCTGATGGGAAATGATATAGAATTCTTGGAAAGCATTAAGGCCTACTTGATAAGAGTTTTTCGATGAAGGACCTTGGAGAAGCTGCTTACATATTAGGCATCAAGATCTATAGAGATAGACCGAGACGCCTCATTGGTCTTTCACAAAGCACATACCTTGATAAGATATTGAAGAAGTTCAATATGGATCAGTCCAAGAAAGGGTTCTTGCCTGTATTGCAAGGTATGAGATTGAGCACGCACTACTACAAAAAGGGCTACTAATGGCGCACCGGTTTTGCCCATTAATGGCGCGCCATTACTAGCACGCCATTAGTAGTTGGATACTAATGGCGCACTTCTGGTGCGCCATTAGTATCTGGCATACTAATGGCGCACCACTGGTGCGCCATTAGTATAGTGCACGGTGCGCCATTAGTATGCCTCGCAGGGGGCCATCTATACCCAGGTGCTTTGGCATACTAATGGCGCACTACGTAGAAGTGCGCCATTAGTATTTTTTATTAAAAAAAATTCAAATTTTTTTTTATTTTTTTTCTTAATCTCAGATCATTATGGCTTATTCTGGGGTCAATTTGCTTAATCTCAAGTTAAATTGCACTCTGTGGTCAAACTTCCCATAAGGTCAACCATCCTCACAATACTCCAGCCCGAGCACGCTTAACTTCGTAGTTCTATCCAACCCCAGCAACAGCTCACTTCACACGCACTTGCTGATATATCTATCATATCAATCCTATTAACCCTTCTTGATGTCTAGGAGTTTGTTAATGTTCATGAGTATGATGAAATTTTGAAAATATATTTCAAACTTCCCGGTCATATTACGTATCATATTTTGGAAAACGGTGCGCCACTAGTAAGTTTGAATTTTTTTGCCTGTAGATCTTAAAATCTCCGTAACTTTTTTTCTGTTAGGTTTTTGGGGATTTTGAAAATGTTTAACGGGGTACCCTCCGTTAAATTCGGATGTAACTTTTCGAGTAGATGATTTTTCATATAAAAAACTTTTTAATCCGAGTTCGTATGCAAAAGTTATACCCGTTTTACTAAATTCCAGAGATAACTTGCAAATAAAGTCAAAATTCATATTTGTAAATTTTCCCAACTAGTAGACCACATATCACATGGGAAACTTATTTTCTTTTATTTTTTTGACATTTACATCATTTTCTTTTATTTATTTTTTTGAACTGAAAAAGGCGGTCCGGGGGGGGTGCATTAATGGCCAAGTTACTAATGGCGCACCGTGGTAGTGGTGCGCCATTAGTAGTTCAACTACTAATGGCGCACCACACCCACGGTGCGCCATTAGTATTTTTTGAAAAAATATAAAAAATAAATAAAAACAAAATATGAAGAAAAAATACTAATGGCGCACCGTGGGAGTGGTGCGCCATTAGTATGTTGAACTACTAATGGCGCACCACACCCACGGTGCGCCATTAGTATTTTTTGAAAAAAAAACAAAATATGAAAAAAAAATACTAATGGCGCACCGTGGGCGTGGTGCGCCATTAGTAAGTTGAACTACTAATGGCGCACCACTCCCACGGTGCGCCATTAGTATTTTTTGAAAATAAAATTAAAAAAATTAAAAACAAAATTTGAAAAAAAATTACTAATGGCGCACCGTGGATGTGGTGCGTCATTAGTAGTTGAACTACTAATGGCGCACTATCCACTGGTGCGCCATTAGTAGTTTTGAGAAAAATATGAAAAAAAAAAATTGTTACTAATGGCGCACCACGTCAACGGTGCGCCATTAGTATTTGGATACTAATGGCGCACCAACACATGGTGCGCCATTAGTATATACTAATGGCGCACCGCATGTCTGGTGCGCCATTAGTGTCAATTCCATCTATAGCCCTTTTCCTAGTAGTGACGGCCCAATCCCCGACCACGACGAAAGATAGAGAAAAGATGAGTGTCATCCCCTATGCCTCAGCCATAGGTTCTATCATGTATGCCATGCTGTGTACCAGACCTGATGTGAACCTTTCCATAAGTTTGGTAGGGAGGTACCAAAGTGATCCCGGTATGGAACACTGGACAGCGGTCAAGAACATCCTGAAGTACCTGAAAAAGGACTAAGGATATGTTTCTCGTTTATGGAGGTGACGAAGAGCTCGTCGTAAAGGGTTACGTCGATGCTAGCTTCGACACAGATCTGGATGACTCTAAGTCACAAACCGGATATGTGTATATTTTGAATGGAGGGGCAGTCAGCTGATGTAGTTGCAAGCAGAGCGTCGTGGCGCATTCTACATGTCAAGCGGAGTACATAGCTGCTTGTGAAGCAACACAGGAAGGAGTCTGGATGAAGGAATTCATCACCGACCTAGGAGTCATTCCAAGCGCGTCAAGCCCGATGACTCTCTTCTGTGACAACACTGGAGCCATTGCCATTGCCAAGGAGCCCAGGTTTCACAAGAAGACCAAGCACATCAAGCGCCGTTTCAACTCCATCCGGAATTATGTTCAAGGTGGAGACATGATATGTCAATTGCCCAGCTGTAATTCGTTTACCTCACATAGCTATTTTATCGTCTTTTGGGAGAGAGACATCACTAGTGAACATCATGGGACTCCGGTCCATATTACCATCATTGATCACATCCGCTATTTACTTTCCGCGTTTACTTACTATTGCAGCATTACCTATCACTATTACCACTTGCGTTTAATCCTTTGTAAACGACAAGGCCGGAGGGATTGACAACCTCTCTGTACTCGTTGGGAGCAAAGTTATTTGTATCTGTGTGCAGGTCCACGTTGATTGCTAATATCTGGCGCCGTTAGCAGTTGACACCTTCTTGTTGAAACTGGGAGTCTCAGGGGAAATCGATCC
Source organism: Secale cereale (assembly GCA_902687465.1). Lineage (NCBI taxonomy): Eukaryota > Viridiplantae > Streptophyta > Magnoliopsida > Poales > Poaceae > Secale > Secale cereale. The sequence goes on along the minus strand of LR738709.1, from coordinate 722,794,932 downwards.
TTGGTATCTTTGCCAAGGGAAAACTTCCGCTACACTGCATCTCAAACCTTCCACTTGGGGTAACCAACGAGGGGCGAGAAGCCATTAAGCAAAGTTTTCTGGCGCCGTTGCCAGGGACTCCACTCTTCAGGATAGGGGAGTTGCACGCTATCTTTTACCTTTGCTTTTTAGTCTTGTTAGTTTACCTTTCAGTTTTTTGCTTTAGTATCTTTTATCGAAAATCACAAAAATAGTTATCTTGCTTGCTTGCTACTATGGGTTCCACCGAGAACACCAAGTTGTGTGACTTCACTAGTCACAACAACGATGACTTTATCAGCACACCTATCACTACACCTGCCACTTCAGCACCTTCATATGAAATTAAACCTGCTTTACTTAACTTAGTCATGAGAGAACAATTCTCCGGTGCTGGAGATGATGTTGCTTTACACTTGAACAACTTTGTAGAACTTTGTGATATGCAAAAGTACCAAGAAATAGATGGTAATATTGTTAAGCTTAAGCTTTTTCCTTTCTCCTTGAGAGGAGGAGCTAAAATTTGGTTTCAGTCTTTGCCTAGAAATAGCATAGATTCATGGGACAAGTGCAAAGATGCTTTTATTGGAAAATACTATCCACCTGCTAAAATTATCCAACTAAGGACTAACATAATGAACTTTAAACAATTGGATAATGAACACGTTGCCCAAGCTTGGGAACGTATGAAATCTCTTATCAAGAACCGCCCTACTCATGGTTTGACTACTTGGATGGTTATCCAAACTTTTTATGCAGGCTTGAACTTTACCTCGCGGAACTTGTTAGATTCGGCCGCGGGAGGAACTTTTATGTCAACTACACTTGGTGCTACCACAAAGCTTCTCGATGAGATGATGACCAACTATTCCCAATGGCACACTGAACGCGCTCCAACAGGTAGGAAGGTAAACTCTGTCGAGGAGATTTCCTCCCTAAATGAAAAAGTTGACTTGATCATGTCTCTACTTTCGAAGCAATCTTCTATTGATCCCCGTGATGTTCCTTTAAATTCTTTGATTGCTCAAGAACAAGTAGATGTGAACTTTATCTCTAGAAACAATTTTAATAACAATGCTTATAGGAGTAATTTTGGTGGCAATCCTAGACCGTTCCCCTCTAATTCTTATGGGAACAACAATGCTTATCCTAGCACCAAGAACTCCACTACTGAACTAGAGATTATGCTTAAGGATTTCATCACTACCCAAAAAGCTTTTAATAATAGTGTAGAAGAAAAACTAAACAAACTAGGTGATCTCTCTTCGAAGGTAGACAATTTAGCCAATGAAGTAGAACTGCTTAAAATTAGAACTTCTCCTCTTGAGGAGAGGAAGGTCACTCCTATGAATGCTATTCAAGTGCAAATTAATGAAAATATTAGGATGATGGCTAAACTTAAAGAGAGATGGGCTAGAGAAAGGGAGGAAGAAGATAGAATTAAGAGCCTTCCTACCCACCACACTGTTGCTACTATCCAAGTTGTTGAGGATATCCAAACTCTTAGCACCCAATGCACTCCTGGTCCCATTGGACCTATTAATGGTGATGCTATGACTATAGAAACTACCAAACAAGTGAACCTAAAGGACACCACTACCACCTTACTTGATAGTAGTGAACTTGATTTTGATAATTGCACTCTTACCGAAGTTATTGATTTCCTTCACAAGATGTCTAGAGATCCCCGCACTAGCACGATTAACCTTGCCTTCACAGAGCATATCACTAATGCTCTTATCAAAGCTAGGGAGGAGAAACTTAGAGTAGAAGCCTCCATACCTAGAAAGCTAGAAGATGTTTGGGATCCTATGATTAAAATTAAGTTGAATAACTTCTCTTGCTATGCTTTATGTGATGTTGGTGCTAGTACCTCTGTTATGCCCAAAAGAATATATGATATGCTTAAATTGAAACCTTTTGATTCTTGTTCTTTTGGTGTTCGTCTCGTTGATTCTTCCATAAAGAAACCTTCGGGGAGGATTGACGATGTTCTTATCATTGTCAATGACAATTACGTTCCCGTTGATTTTACTATTATGGATATTGAATGTGAACCTTCTTGTCCAATTATTTTGGGACGTCCTTTTCTACGCACCGTTGGTGCTATCATTGACATGAAAGAGGGGAATATAAAATTCCAGTTTCCTCTCAAGAAAGGGATGGAACACTTCCCTCGAAAGAAGATTAAGTTACCTTTTGAGTCCGTTGTACGGGCTAGCTATTCTTTTACTCTTGATAAGACTTGATCTCTTTGCATTATGCCTAGCTTAAAGGCATAAAAGAAAGCGCTTTTGGGAGGCAGCCCAATGAATAAATTTTATTTTTCTTTTGTTGTGTCTTGATGTTGTTACTACAGTAGCATCATCATTGTATCTTTACTTTTCAATTTTGTGCCAAGTGTAGCCTCTGATTGCAAGAAAGTTCAAAAGTTGTGACGTGCTGTCCAGGAAACAGATTCTGTCCTTGGATAGAAAAATTCGTATAAAATCACCTGATCATCTTTTTGGTCTGAATTGTTTCGACAGCGTGCTCTATATAATTGTCTTTCGTTCGTCTGTTCTGAGTTTTTTGATTAGAGTTGCAGAAGTGCCCCGAAAATATCATTTACTACCTGCTGTTCTGTTTTTCACAGATTCTGTCCTGTTTTGCCTTTCCTTCATTTTGCAAACCTAGAGCTTGCTTTTTCTTTGCAAAAACCTTTTGGCAATCTTGAGAAACAGTAGACCTTCAAGATTATCCTTATTTCCAGCAAGGAACAATTATTTTATTAAGGGTACTAACCTCGCTAACCAGATTATGATGAGTTATGTATGAAGGGAGTTTTCAAGTGTGCGAGGGAAGATGATAAAAAGATTCAGGAGTGTCAAACGCTCAAGCTTGGGGATGCCCCCATGCACCCCCAAGAAATATTCAAGGAGACTCAAGCGTCTAAGCTTGGGGATGCCCCCGTGCATCCCCTTCTCCATCAACATTATCAGTTCATCTTTCGTTCCACTATATTTTTATCACTTCATGTGTTATGTGCTATGCTTGGAGCGTCTTGCTTTTAGTTTTCCTTTTTAGTTTTCCTTAGATTTTCATAACGAGTCGGAACTCAGCTTTCTTTATGTGGGAGAGAAACACGCTCCACTTCTACCTAGAACATAACATAGAATTTTCATGTCTATCTTTGTTGTGTGTGTTCTTTGTCTTTCAATAGCTACTATCATGTTCAGCTCTTAGTATTCATGCTTATCTTTCAAAAGAGCTTTTGTTTAGTTGGTTGCTTGAACTCTCTTTAGTTATCATGATTATCTTATTAAGAGAGTTTGCTTCCGTTGCATTGGTTGATATGTCTATGATAAAGATGCTACGTGCATAATGGTGCTTAGTAGTTCATGTTTTCTTATGGTTAGTCTCAAATAGCTAGGGGGTTCCCAATGTGTTATTGGAGTACCAACATGATTTGTTTGCCTATGATGTGGTCTGGTTTAGTAATATCTTCCTTCAAGAATTTATTTTGATTGACTTGGCGTATGCTCACGCATATTTAAGACTATAAAGAAAGTCTGTCAAGCCTTGATGATCTTTTGTTTCTGAGTAGCGATATAACTTCCATGCCTGATTCAATGTTGCTTTGTCGCTCTGCATGATTATGACCGTCATTGCTCTCTTAGTTGGTCGCTCCCAGTCTTTTGCTAACCTTCGCCTGTACTAAGCGGATTGACTGCTTGTGCATCCAAATTCCTTTATACCAGTTATGCCATATGAGTCCACCATACCATCCTACATGGTATTTACCTGCCATTCCTAACGGAGACTTGCATGTGCCATCTCGAAATTATTCAAAGAAAAGAAAAGCATTTCTGTTTTGTGCCTTGATACGTCCAAAACGTATCTATAATTTCTGCTTGCTCCATGCCTCTTTTGGGTGATATTGCTATGTTATTTATACACTTCCATACACTTTTGATCATATTTGGACTAACCTATTAACTCAGTGCACCCCAGTGCCAATTTCTGTTTTCGGCTGTTTTTGTATTTCAGGTTTTCACATTACGAGAACTGCCAGGAAAAATCCAGAAAAATTATATAAAAAATCAGCGTTCCAGAAGCTACCGTGCGCCCGAAGTACAGCCGGAGGGGACCCACAGGGGCTCCAGGCGGCCTGCCCAGGCGGCCCACCCCTAGGCCGCGCCGGGGGGGCGCCTGGGCACCCCTGACACCCTCTGATGCCCCCCTTTGGAATATATTTAAAGCGTCTCGCAGAAACCCTGATTCCAGACCCCTTTTCTCCAGACGCGATTCCGATCTCCGCCGCCATCGCCATCAAGCTTCGGGGGACCAGAATTCTTGTGCCGGCACCCTGCCGGGACGGGGAAGTGCCCCCGGATTCATCTCCATCGACGTTGCTTCCTCCCTCCATGATGCGGGAGTAGTTCCTCCTCGGGGCTGAGGTTCTTACCAGTAGCTATGTGGTCAATTCTCTCTCCCATGATGTGATCTTCGTTGTGATCATAGGCTATGTTAATCTAGGGTGATCCCATGATGTTTCCCCTTCCTCTATGTATTGGATTGATGTACTCACTTGTCTTTATCTAGTATAATCCCCGAGACCAAGGTGACAGCGGTCTGTTGGACATGGATTAGAAAAGTATTTTCATGAGTGATTTCCTCTCTTGTGTGTTGATTGAAGATTGAGAGTCTCTTGGTGCTTGTCTTTGACTATCCTTTAGATATGTTGTGGTGATTGTGGGACTCTCTTTGGATGGCCGCGGTGACATTGGGAAATCCTTAGATTGAGAACTACGAACTTTGAGGTGTGCTTTTGTAGCCCTACATAATTCTCGTCCTCTCTTGACCACGAAGGAATGACCTCCGGGTGCGTCTCCATTGCATGTTTTATGGGAAATATCATGTGATTCGATTATGTTAATGTTGTTGGGAGTTGCCACTAATGAAAGTATGAACCCTAGGCCTTGTTTCCACCATTGCAATACCATTTGTGCTCACGTTTACCACTTGTTTGCTTGCTGCACTTTTTATTACAGATTTATATTACTTTGTTTTTCCATCCATATCACTTGCCATTTAACATCTCTTCGCCGAACTAGTGCACCTGTACATCTAACAAGTGTATTAGGTGTGTTGGGGACACAAGAGACTTCTTGTATCTTAGTTGCAGGGTTGCTTGAGAGAGACCATCTTCAACCTCTACTTCCCTGAGTTCGATAAACCTTAGGTCATCCACTTGAGGGAAATTGCTGCTGTCCTACAAACCTCTGCGCTTGGAGGCCCAACATAGTCTACAAGAGTAGAAGCGTGTGTAGACATCATGCCTCTGTTTTAAGTTCATGAGGAAGTAGTAGTTAATTCATGATCTTTTTAAGTTGGACAAGCTTCACCCCGGGATTGCATGTATAATGTGCAAACCCATAATACGAGAAGGAACTGGCATTGAGTGCGCTCGGCTCAAAAACATAATATAACAAACAAACCCTCCTTCACGCTTTGTTCATGAGAAATCAGAAAACTTTGGCAGTGATAAACAAAGGAGATTAAGAGGATGTGATCGTCCTCATTCGGGAGCCGTTCCTCGAAACTTGTCCATCTCAAGAAGTGATTGAGTTGTCTGCTAGCATTCGTTGACGAAACATGCATAATCTAAAAAAAATATTACCTCTGTTTTTAAAACCAAGAGCTCTGGTACATGTTTTGTCTTTGTTTCCGACTACGGGGTTTCAACCTTGCCAACAAAAGCCACGGTTCAAGAGTCTCCACCTTCTTTTAAAATCACCAACTACTGAGAGCATGATTGTCATTCTGAGTGTAATGTGCATTGTCCCAAAGTAGCATTGTCTTTTGCATGATTGTGATATCGTTTATTCTGAAATCATTGTATCTAGTCATCACTTAAACCTTGGAGGTGCCCCTGCATTTATGTTTTGCTTCACTAAAGGGGGCAAGCGAGATATCACTTTATCATATTTGCACACCATGCTCATTACAAATCTATTTGATGTTTCAGTATCATATTGTAAAACTTTCAGTTCTTTGTGATTTTCTCATGAGGCAACTTAATTACTACAGATTCATTGTCTCAGTGAGCTTTTGTCATGTGACTATGAAAAAGTCCTATATGGTTAATAGCATGTCACCACAGAAATTATTCTTGTTATCATTTACCTACTCGAGGACGAGCAGGAATTAAGCTTGGGGATGTTGATACGTCCAAAACGTATCTATAATTTCTGCTTGCTCCATGCCTCTTTTGGGTGATATTGCTATGTTATTTATACACTTCCATACACTTTTGATCATATTTGGACTAACCTATTAACTCAGTGCACCCCAGTGCCAGTTTCTGTTTTCGGCTATTTTTGTATTTCAGGTTTTCCCATTACGAGAACTGCCAGAAAAATCCCAGAAAAATTATATAAAAAATCAGCGTTCCAGAAGCTTCCCGGCACCCGAAGTACAGCCGGAGGGGGGCCACCAGGGCTCCAGGCGCCCTGGTGGCGCGGCCCCGTGGCCGCGCCCGGGGGGCGCCTGGGCCCCCCGAGCCTCCGCTGATGCCCCCCTTTGGCATATATTTATATCGTGTCCCGAAACCCTCGAGACGGGAACCCTTTTTCGCGATCTCATCTCTGTTCCGCCGCCGCCGCGCTTCCAAGATCGGGAGCACCAGGAGAACTCTTCCTGGCACCCTGCCGGAGGGGAGGATCACCACCGGGAGCTTCTCCACCACCATGGACGCCTCCCGGATGAGTTGTGAGTAGTCTCCCTTGGACCATGGGTCCATGACCAGTAGCTATGTGATGTTCTCCTCCCGTTCTTGTGCTTCACTAATTAGTCCTCGTGAGCTGCCCTACATGATCGAGGCACATATGTAATCCTTATGCTGTTGCTATGATGAGTTTGCTGGGATCCGATGGATTATGAGATTATGTTCAGATTGTGTTTGAGTAATATATTTGATCTACCTCTTTTATATTTATGTTCGTAAGTAATTCTTGCATGTTCTCTGTTGTTATTTATTGCTTTGGCCAAGTAGTAGGTAGTGACTCCAAGAGGGAACGTTATGCTTGATTGTGGGTTCATGCCCCTCGATGACTAGCTTGAGTGACAGAAACATGAGTCTAGGGGATGTGCTGTTGCCACAAGGGGGAAAACAACGGTGCTTGTGCCCGCGGGTGCAAGGATTGTTTACTTTACGCAAAGTTCTTTTAATGCAGTTGTCTGTTGCTTTGAGTTTACACTATGGGTGGGATTCGCAACTTAATACCAGCGAGATGTTCTGGATAGATATCTCAAGGTGGATGATTAGTAGTAGATGCAGATGGATTTCGGTCTACTTACTTTGGCGTACCGCCCATGCTTTGAACCTCTACCTTTCTTGCAACATAGTTAGCATTGGTTTGCGCACATAATTCTGTCAATTGCCCAGCTGTAATTCGTTTACCTCACATAGCTATTTTATCGTCTTTTGGGAGAGAGACATCACTAGTGAACATCATGGGACTCCGGTCCATATTACCATCATTGATCACATCCGCTATTTACTTTCCGCTTTTACTTACTATTGCAGCATTACCTATCACTATTACCACTTGCGTTTAATCCTTTGTAAACGACAAGGCTGGAGGGATTGACAACCTCTCTGTACTCGTTGGGAGCAAAGTTATTTGTATCTGTGTGCAGGTCCACGTTGATTGCTAATATCTGGCGCCGTTAGCAGTTGACACCTTCTTGTTGAAACTGGGAGTCTCAGGGGAAATCGATCCTTGGTATCTTTGCCAAGGGAAAACTTCCGCTACACTGCATCTCAAACCTTCCACTTGGGGTAACCAACGAGGGGCGAGAAGCCATCAAGACATAGATATTTGTAAAATGCATACGGATCTGAATGTCGCAGATCCGTTGACTAAACCTCTTCCACGGGCAAAACATGATCAACACCAGAACTCTATGGGTGTTCGATTCATCACAATGTAACTAGATTATTGACTCTAGTGCAAGTGGGAGACTGTTGGAAATATGCCCTAGAGGCAATAATAAAATGGTTATTATTATATTTCCTTGTTCATGATAATTGTCTGTTATTCATGCTTGAATTGTATTATACGGAAACAATGATACATGTGTGAATACATAGACCACTATGTGTCCCTGGTAAGTCTCTAGTTACTAGCTCGTTGATCAACAGATGGTCACGGTTTCATGGCCATGGACATTGGATGTCATTGATAACGGGATCACACCATTAAGAGAATGATGTGATGGACAAGACCCAATCCTAAGCCTAGCACAAGATCGTGTAGTTCGTAATGCTAAAGCTTTTCCAATGTTAAGTATCTGTTCCTTAGACCATGAGGTTGTGCAACTCTCGGATACCGTAGGAATGCTTTGGGTGTGCCAAATGTTACAACGTAACTGGGTGGCTATAAAGGTACGTAACGGGTATCTCTGAAAGTGTCTGTTGAGTTGGCACGAACCGAGACTGGGATTTGTCACTCCGTATGACGGAGAGGTATCTCTGGGCCCACTCGGTAAGACATCATCATAATGAGCTCAATGTGACTAAGGAGTTAGTCACGGGATGATGTATTACGGAACGAGTAAAGAGACTTGCCATGACGAGATTGAATAAGGTATCGGTATACCGACGATCGAATCTCGGGCAAGTACTATACCGATAGACAAAGGGAATTGCATACGGGATTAAGTGAATCCTTGACATCGTGGTTCATCCGATGAGATCATCGAGGAACACGTAGGAACCAACATGGGTATCCAGATCCCGCTGTTGGTTATTGACCGGAGAGTCGTCTCGGTCATGTCTACGTGTCTCCCGAACCCGTAGGGTCTACACACTTAAGGTTCGGTGACACTAGGGTTGTAGAGATATATGCACACGGTAACCCGAATGTTGTTCGGAGTCCCGGATGAGATCCTAGACGTCACGAGGAGTTCCGGAATGGTCCGGAGGTAAATAATGATATATAGGAAGTCCAGTTTCGGCCATCGGGAGAGTTCCGAGGGTCATCGGTAGTGTACCGGGACCACCGGAAGGGTCCCAGGGGTCCACCGGGTGGGGCCACCCATCCCGAAGGGCCCCATGGGCCATAGGGGGGAGGCGGACCAGCCCCTAGTGGGCTGGCGCACCCCCCTTGGGCCTCCCCCTGCGCCTAGGGTTGGGAACCCTAGGGGTGGGGGGCGCCCCCCTAGGCTTGGGGGCAAGCCACCCCCTTGGCCGCCGCCCCCCTAGGAGATCCCATCTCCTAGGGCCAGCGCCCCTCCCCTGGCCCCTATATATAGTGGGAGGGAGAGAGGGCAGCCGCACCTCAGCCCCT
>LR738709.1:722746865-722775651 GCA_902687465.1 Secale cereale | reverse complement strand
CCCCCCCCGGCTGTCCTTCGGGCGCAGGGTAGGTTCTGGAACGCTGATTTTTTATATAATTTTTCTGGATTTTTCCTCGCAGTTCTCGTAATGTGAAAACCTGAAATACAAAAACAGCCGAAAACAGAAACTAGCACTGGGGTGCACTGGATTAGTAGGTTAGTCCAAATATGATCAAAAGTGTATGGAAGTGTATAAATATCATAGCAATATCACCCAAAAGTGGCATGGAGCAAGCAGAAATTATAGATACGTTTTGGACGTATCAACAGTCTCTTTTGGGTATCCTATGAAGACACATTTTTTCCGACTTGGGTTCGAGCTTATCAGGTTGAAGCTTTTTCACATAAGCATCGCAGCCCCAAACTTTAAGAAACGACAACTTTGGTTTCTTGCCAAACCATAGTTCATAAGGTGTCGTATCAACGGATTTAGATGGTGCCCTATTTAACGTGAATGCAGCTGTCTCTAAAGCATAACCCCAAAACGATAGTGGTAAATCGGTAAGAGACATCATAGATCGCACCATATCCAATAAAGTACGGTTACGACGTTCGGACACACCATTACGCTGTGGTGTTCCGGGTGGCGTGAGTTGTGAAACTATTCCACATTGTTTCAAATGAAGACTAAACTCGTAACTCAAATATTCTCCTCCACGATCAGATCGTAGAAACTTTATTTTCTTGTTACGATGATTCCCTACTTCACTCTGAAATTCTTTGAACTTTTCAAATGTTTCAGACTTGTGCTTCATTAAGTAGATATACCCATATCTGCTCAAATCATCAGTGAAGGTCAGAAAATAACGATACCCGCCGCGAGCTTCAACACTCATTGGCCCACATACATCAGTATGTATGATTTCCAATAAATCTGTTGCTCGCTCCATAGTTCCGGAGAACGGAGTTTTAGTCATCTTGCCCATGAGGCATGGTTCGCAAGCACCAAGTGATTCATAATCAAGTGATTCCAAAAGTCCATCACTATGGAGTTTCTTCATGCGTTTTACACCAATATGACCTAAACGGCAGTGCCACAAATAAGTTGCATTATCATTATTAACCTTGCATCTTTTGGTTTCAATATTATGAATATGTGTATCACTACAATCGAGATCCAATAAGAATAGACCACTCTTCAAGGGTGCATGACCATAAAAGATATTATTCATAAAAATAGAACAACCATTATTCTCTGATTTAAATGAATAACCGTCTCGCAACAAACAAGATCCAGATATAATGTTCATGCTCAACGCTGGCACCAAATAACAATTATTTAGGTCTAAAACTAATCCTGAAGGTAGATGTAGAGGTAGCGTGCCGACGGCGATCACATCGACTTTGGAACCATTTCCCACACGCATCGTCACCTCGTCCTTAGCCAATCTTCGTTCAATCCGTAGTCCCTGTTTCGAGTTACAAATATTAGCAACCGAACCGGTATCAAATACCTAGGTACTACTACGAGCATTAGTAAGGTACACATCAATAACATGTATATCACATATACCTTTGTTCACCTTGCCATCCTTCTTATCCGCCAAATACTTGGGGCAGTTCCGCTTCCAGTGTCCAGTCCCCTTGCAGTAGAAGCACTCAGTTTCAGGCTTGGCTCCAGACTTGGGTTTCTTCGTGGGAGTAGCAACTGTCTTGCTATTCTTCTTGAAGTTCCCCTTCTTTCCCTTGCCCTTTTTCTTGAAACTAGTGGTCTTGTTAACCATCAACACTTGATGCTCCTTTTTGATTTCTACCTCCGCAGCCTTAAGCATAGCGAAGAGCTCGGGAATTGTCTTTTGCATCCCTTGCATATTATAGTTCATCATGAAGCCTTTATAGCTTGGTGGCAGTGATTGAAGAACTCTATCAATAACATTATCCTCGTCAACTTTGCAACCAAGTTGAGTCATATGATTGTAGTACCCAGACATTCTGAGCAAGTGTTCACTGATAGAACTATTCTCCTCCATCTTGCAGCTTTAGAACTTATTGGAAATCTCATATTTCTCAATCCGGGCATTTGCTTGAGATATTAACTTCAACTCCTGGAACATCTCATATGGTCCATGACATTCAAAACGTCGTTGAAGTCCCGGTTCTAAGCCGTAAAGCATGGCACACTGAACTATCGTGTAGTCATCAGACCGTGACTGCCAGACGTTCAAAGCGTCTACATTAGCGGGAGGGGGCTTGTCACCTAGCGGTGCTTCAAGGACATAATTCTTCTGTGCAGCAATGAGGATAATCCTCAAGTTACGGACCCAGTCCGTGTAATTGCTACCATCATCTTTCAACTTAGCTTTCTCTAGGAAAGCATTAAAATTCAAAGGAACGGTAGCACGGGCCATTGATCTACAACAACATAGATATGCAAAAACTATCAGGACTAAGTTCATGATAAGTTAAAGTTCAATTTAATCATATTAATTAAAGAACTCCCACTTAGATAGACATCCCTCCGGTCATCTAAATGATCACGTGATCCAAATCAACTAAACCATGTCCGATCATCACGTGAGATGGAGTAGTTTCAATGGTGAACATCTTATGTTGATCATATCTACTATATGATTCACGCTCGACCTTTCGGTCTCCAGTGTTCCGAGGCCATATCTGCATATGATAGGCTCGTCAAGTTTAACCCGAGTATTCTGCGTGTGCAAAACTGGCTTACACCCGTTGTATTTGAACGTATAGCTTATCACACCCGATCATCAGGTGGTGTCTCGGCACGACGAACTTTCGCAACGGTGCATACTCAGGGAGAACACTTATACCTTGAAATTTAGGGATCATCTTATAATGCTACCGTCGTTCTAAGCAAAATAAGAAGCATAATAAGATAAACATCATATGCAATCAAAATATGTGACATGATATGGCCATCATCATCTTGTGCTTTTTGATCTCCATCTCCAAAGCACCGTCATGATCACCTTCGTCACCGGCGCGACACCTTGATCTCCACCGTAGCATCGTTGTCGTCTCGCCAACTATTGCTTCTACGACTATCGCTACCGCTTAGTGATAAAGTAAAGCAATTACATGGCGATTGCATTTCATACAATAAAGCGACAACCATATGGCTCCTGCCAGTTGCCGATAACATTACAAAACATGATCATCTCATACAAAACCGTATAACTCATCATGTCTTGACCATATCACATCACATCATGCCCTGCAAAAACAAGTTAGACGTCCTCTACTTTGTTGTTGCAAGTTTTACGTGGCTGCTACGGGCTTAGCAAGAACCGTTCTTACCTACGCATACAAAACCACAACGATGTTTCGTCAAGTATGTGCTGTTTTAACCTTCACAAGGACCGGGCGTAGTCACACTTGATTCAGCTAAAGTGAGAGAGACAGGCACCCGCCAGTCACCTTTAAGCAACGAGTGCTCTTAACGGTGAAACCAGTCTCGCGTAAGCGTACGCGTAATGTCGGTCCGGGCCGCTTCATCTCACAATACCGCCGAAGCAAAGTATGACATGCTGGTAAGCAGTATGACTAGTATCGCCCACAACTCATTGTGTTCTACTCGTGCATATCATCTACGCATAGACCTGGCTCTGATACCACTATTGGGGAACGTAGTATTTTAAAATTTTCCTATGATCACGCAAGATCAATCTACCAGATGCATAGCAACGAGAGGGAAGAGTGTGTCTACGTACCCTCGTAGACCGGAAGCGGAAGCGTCAAGTGACGCGGTTGATGTAGTCGAACTTCTTCGCGATCCAACCGATCAAGTACCGAACGTACGGCACCTCCGCGTTCAGCACACGTTCAGCTTGATGACGTCCCACGAGCTCTTGATCCAGCTGAGCTTCACGGGAGAGTTTCGTCAGCACGACGGCGTGGTGACGGATATGATGTATCTACCGGCGCAGGGCTTCGCCTAAGCACTGCGACGGTATGACCGAGGTGTGTTTCTGTGGAGGGGGGCACCGCACACGGCTAGAACAATTCAACTTGTGTGTCTTTGGGTGCCCCCCTGCCCACGTATATAAAGGAGCAAGGGAGGAGGCCGGCCGGCCCTCCTATGGTGCGGCTAGGGCTGCAATCATACTAGGAATAGGATTGCAATCATATTCCTAGTAGGAACTACCAAAGAAGGAAGAAGGGGGAAGGAAAGAGAGGGAGAGGGAGAGGGAAAGAGGGGCCGCGCCCCCCTCCCTTTGTCCTATTCGGACTCCTCCTAGGGAGGGGGCGCGCCACCTCCTGGCTGCTGCCCTCTCTCTCCTCTATGGCCCACCAGGGCCCACCATTCCCCCGGGGGGTTCCGGTAACCCCCCCGGCACTCCGGTAAATTCCAAAACTTTCCAGAACACTTCCGGTGTCCGAATATAGTCGTCCAATATATCAATCTTTATGTCTCGGACATTCCGAGACTCCTCGTCATGTCTGTGATCTCATCCGGGACTCCGAACTACATTCGGTACATCAAAACTCATAAACTCATAATACCGATCGTCATCAAACGTTAAGCGTGCGGACCCTACGGGTTCGAGAACTATGTAGACATGACCGAGACTCATCTCCGGTCAATAACCAATAGCGGAACCTGGATGCTCATATTGGCTCCTACATATTCTACGAAGATCTTTATCGGTCAAACCGCATAACAACATACGTTGTTCCTTTTGTCATCGGTATGCTACTTGCCCGAGATTCGATCGTCGGTATCTCTATACCTAGTTCAATCTCGTTTCCGGCAAGTCTCTTTACTCGTTTCGTAACACATCATCTCGTGAATAACTCATTAGTCTTTTGCTTGCAAGGCTTATTATGATGTGTGTTACCGAGAGGGCCCAGAGATACCTCTCCGACACTCGGAGTGACAAATCCTAATCTTGATCTATGCCAACACCACGAATACTTTCGGAGACACCTGTAGAGCATCTTTATGATCACCCAGTTACGTTGTGACATTTGATAGCACACAAGGTGTTCCTACGGTATTCGGGAGTTGCATAATCTCATAGTCATAGGAACATGTATAAGTCATGAAGAAAGCAATAGCAGTAAAACTAAACGATCATAGTGCTATGCTAACGGATGGGTCTAGTCCATCACATCATTCTCCTAATGATGTGATCCCGTTGATCAAATGACAACTCATGTCTATGGCTAGGAAACATAACCATCTTTGATCAATGAGCTAGTCTAGTAGAGGCATACTAGGGACATACTATTTTGTCTATGTATTCACACATGTATCAAGTTTCCGGTTAATACAATTCCAGCATGAATAAAAGACATTTATCATGATATAAGGAAATAAAATAACATCTTTATTATTGCCTCTAGGGCATATTTCCTTCAGTAGGGGTCAAAGATCCACCACCAATAGTCATGTAATCTCTTATTGGGATCCCTAGTTAGGAAGTGGACAATTGAGTCAGTCAGCAAATGATTGTCATTCACCCTCTGAATACCCCCAACACCATGATCTCACTCTTGGACAAGTTGATGGTCAAACACGACATCTGTTGCAAGCAAATGCAAATAAATTAGAGGTTCACAATGTCTCCCTTAGAGCCTTCAACCAAATCATGCCGTCGGAATATTGGTGAATGATAGCAACAAGGGAATCAACCACCATGTTCAAGAGGAAGGGGGAGAAGGGGTACCCCTGACGAACCCCACAATAGGTGTGGTAGAACGGTCACCATTGCTATTCACTTCAGTGCGACCACAAGACACCAACTACATGACCCCGGCCACACTGCGGTCGTCGAAGCCCTTCTTAAGCAACACTTCCCAAAGGAAGGAACACTCAACCGTATTGTATGCCTTGTGCAAGTCGATCTTAAGAGAAAAAATGCCTTCTGGAATTTTATTTTGACCTCATGAAGCACTTCATGAAAGACTAGGACCCCATCCAAGATATACTGCCCTTGGACAAAGGCAAATTAGTTTGGATGGGTTAACCGGTCTGCCAGAAGTGCGGCCCTAGTGGCGTATACTTTGGACAATAGATGGTAAATAACATTAATCGCGGTGATCAGACAGAACAGATGAATGTCGGAGGCCCCTTGAACCTTTTGGATAAGCCTAATAACCCCAAAATTAAGTCGGGAAAGATCTAGGGTTCCGACATAATAGTCCTAGAAAGATGTCCATCACCTCGACCTTAACAGAGCTCCATAACACGTGAACAAACCACAACGGCAGGAAATCGGTGTCAGGTGCTGAGTTGGGGTTCATGCCTTGGATAGTGGAAATGAATCGTCCTCTGAGAAAGGTGCCAGGAGGGCCTCATTATCTAAATTCGAGACTAGCTGCAAACTTGACCATCTGTGAGGGACCAACGCTGAACCACCCAACAAGGAAGGGGATAAGAGGTTCTGGTAGAAGCCGTCGACATGCTCGCGAATGTTGTCACGCAGCTGCAACAATCTATCACCAGCCTAGAGAAGCGAGATGGTGTTGCGGCAACTCCGACCGTGAGCAATCAGATGGAAGTAGGTCATGTTGGTACACCCCGCAAACCCATCTCTGGTACCGCGCTCGTGCCAGTTGCACTACTCATTGGAGAAGATGAGCATGACCTTGTCCTCAAGGGCGTATCGATGCGTCCACTCATCGGGAGATAGGCCGTAGGAGTCTGCCCGCCTATCAAGCGCCTGAATGCTCTAGAGAAGGGTATTTTTATGATCCCAAAATTCGTGACCAATGTGGCATGTCAGCCCTTCATAAATTGGCGCCAATGCTTTGCACAATAGTGGAAATAATCTACCGACAATAGGGACCGATATTGCTTCGCCCTAGCAGCGATCCACCTATCTCCAACCGCACCCACGAAACCGCGTTGATTCATCCAAAAAGTGGAACGAGTGGGCGGGGTGTGTCCTCTATAAAGGATAGGAGAAGTGGAACGTGATCGGAGCCGATCCTAATAATCACGTGGAGAGAAGCAATCGGACACCAAAGTTCCCACTCAGGCCACATGAAAACGCGATCAAGCACGCTCCAACTAGGATTGACTTGCTTATTCGTCCAGGTGAACGAACGTCGATGTGATTAACTTCATGTAGTACAAAGACGTTTTTTTTTCAGGACAGGCGGGCGATGACACGCTGCGCTTCCGCCTGCTAGTTGAAGGGAGAGGTGGAGACGAAAAAAACAGGGCAGTCATGAAATGAAAGGATCTGTACAAGACGAAACACAATTAGAATCTGTCATGAATAACTTCTAAGTTGATTGCAATCACTTGGAGGCAGATAACACCAACAATGCATGCCAATGGCAATACAAGCTATGCAAGTATGTTCGCATCAAGCTACAGTTTCATGCATAATCTACTTGAATAGATAGATAAGATTTAAATGGATAGATAAGAGATATCCATGCAAAAAAGAAGATAGATACAAGATATAATAACACGCTACCATGTCACACAATATCATAGCATAGTGCTAGCTAGCCAAACTGCAGAGGTCGTAATTAAACTGAAAACAAGCTGGGGCCATCATTGGTTCTCCTTTTTTTTTAATCTTGTCTTCACTGGTTTTCCTTGGTAGCACACCTGGGCTTCTAGTCGTCACCCAAAATAACAGAACATATCATACAGAAATAAACCAACGACTTGGCAGCTACACGGACCACAGCCTTAGCCGCATTTCCATAAGCCTTCACATGCCTGCAGGTAGAGAGAGGTAGCTAGGTCAAACAAACAAACAGGAAATTAAAGAAGAAATCGATCAATTATTGCATCTTGCATATTGTACGTACAGCTCAAAGGCATCTGGTGCTGATTTCTCAAGCTCCTCCCTGTGAAGCTCCGCCAACCTATCCCACTTGGCAAAAAGCGCCTCCATCCTGCACTGGACCTCATATTCCTCGGCAGACGGCTCCTGTAGTCTCTTGGTTATCTGGATTGATACACATAGATATTGCTTAAAGGATATGTACTTATTTGCATCATCAATCTTTAGGTGAGCGCTGACTGCGACCGGTAAATAATTAAGAAGGATACTGTCTTGTCTGTCAGTTGGATATGTACAGAATGCATGGTGCATGTCAGCACGTGTATCAACTAGCCACAGAATCATACTAGCCACAGAATCATGGCCACAAACCCATATTACAGGTACCAAGATAGAAATTAATGGCTTCTAGAAACTAGTCTTTCCTCCTCGCTTCACGTGTTAATTAATGTGTATTTTTCTCTCCAACACACAACAAGACAACTCTCTCACTCCTGATTGGTTGATTAATGTGGTGCATGCAAACCAACCTTTAACTCTCGCATGCATGCATAGGATATTAATGTTCTCGATTGCTAGTACGAGGCAAACCTCATCAATTTTATCTCGATTGGTGTTAGTGGCCTTGTATAGTTGCAAATTGTAACTTTGATAGTGGCCTTGTATACAAAAATGGAGGGAGTAAATGAAGTCACATAATCATCATACTGTACTAGCGTGCATCAAGCAGAAGATGAGCTAAAACTAATTATCTGCTAAAGGGATGAGCATCATAATGCTCGGATCAATCAGGGAAAAAAAAAGGTTGCTGAATGATATGATTTGCATGCAGTCCTCAATTATCGGATGATTATGTGGCTAGTTGATACACATGGTAGTACGGCTTCAAGTCAGATTAAACAACCAAGCATGTTGTTGTTTCACTTGCACTGAATTCAATTATCGGATGACGGCAGATAAATCATGAGATAAAAGATATCAATTCTGGTTAAGGTACCTCGCCGGCGAGCTGGCGGTTGCGCATGAGCCAGCCTGGCTCGAGGAGGAGTCCCTCCGCCGCCTGCGATCGCTGGGAAAATAAGTTGCTTAAAACGATAAGCAGCAGTACGTCATGATGTACAGGTTCAGGCCAGGTTAAGTAATCCTTGATGTCGTGAGATCCATAAATCATGAGAAAAATTGAACATGTCAATTTTGGGTAAGATACCTCGCTGGAGACCTCGCCGGAGAGCTGGCGGGGGCGCATGAACCTGCTTGGCACGAGCCGGCTTCCCTCCTCCGCGACCGCCGCCTGCGTTCGCTGGAGCAGGGAGCCACCGAGCCTCCTCGCGGCGCACCGAACCGCCGCCATCGTCGCCGGCCTGCGAACAATTGGTTAGGGATTAGGATGACAAGTTCCCCTCAGATCTGGGTTGCTCGTTGGCTTTCCTTCCGCCTCCGCGGACAACACGAATTGATAATTAACTCTCTCTTTTTTTTCTTTGGCAGAAACTATATTTTTTTTAACCAATCCTTTGCGACTCATGTACAGGTGGCCAACCTTTGCCAGCCGGACCTCTTCTCCTGGCCAGCGGATAAGTCTGGGATCTATACGGCCAAATCAGTCTATGAGAGGCTTTGCTTGGGTTTGATAAGATCTTTTTTTTTTTTGCGAGAAAATTTCCGATCTATTCATCTCCAAATCCGCAGTACAACGAATACTAGAAATAATAGAAATTACATCCAGATCCGTAGACCACCTAGCGACAACTACCAGCACTGAAGCGAGCCGAAGGCGCGCCGCCGTCATCGCCCCTCCATCGCCGGAGTCAGGCAAAACTTGTTGTAATAGACAATCGGGAAGTCGTCGTGCTAAGGCCCCGTAGGACCAGCGCATCAGAATAGCAACCGCCGCAAATGAAGAATAACGTAGATCAGAAAGATCCAATCCGAAGACACACGAACGTAGACGAACTACGACGAGATCCGAACAAATCCACCAATGATAGATCCGCCGGAGACACACCTCCACACGCCCACCAACGATGCTAGACGCATCGCCGGAACGGGGGCTAGGCGGGGAGACCTTTATTCCATCTTCAGGCAGCCACCGCCGTCTCGTCTTCCTGAGCAGGACACAAACCCTAGCAAAACCGAAAGAAACGATTAAAAACGGAGCCCTCCCGCCGACTCTTGCCGAGATCCACCGTGCCTCCATGGTCCTAAGGCCACCGGAGAGGAGGCGGACCTGCGGCGGCGTCGGCGGGAGGCATAAACCCTAACTTTTTGTGGAGGAGGAGGAGGACTTCTTCTTCTTCTTCAATCAATACGATCAATAAGATCACTGGTGCATATATGCATTTGGAGGAGTTGGGCGCCTCTTCGATGCAAATTTTTTGCTTAGCTGGGCTCCTAATATAGACTGTGGACCTCGGATAGAAAGGCTCCACATTGTTTGCAAGCGGAGAGCCCTCAAGTTGTTTCACTTGCTCAGGCAGAGGATAACGTCGACCATATACTCACCCAATGCGCTTATGCTAGTGAGGTTTGGCAGGGTTGCTTCAAGGCTATGCGGATCAACACCCAGATCTCCACTCAAACGGACACACTATTTCACTGGTGGCTTGATAAGAGGAGGAGTTTCTCTGGCAGAATACGACATGGTTTCGATTCGTTCGTCATTGGAACGGCTTGGTCATTGTGAAAACAAAGGAATGCTAGAGTGTTCAACAGGTTAAACGATCAGAGGTCCCCAACACAGCTAGTGGAACAGGTGCTGACTGAGATCAGGGAATGGAGGCATGCGGGCTTGGGTGTTGGAGGTTTAGATCCGTTCCTGAGAGAGTGATCTAGTGTAGTTTGGCTGGTGTAGGTGTGGTGTTATGTCACTTGAGATGTTCGCATCTCGAGTTGACCTCTTGTAAATACATTCTCTGCCTTCTATAAAAATATGGTACGCCATTGGCGTACACTCGAAAAAAAAACAATCAATAAAAAACGGGGCCAGCTACGCGTCCGCCGGTGGATCTTTTTAGAAATATCCGCCGCCTCGCGAACCGTTCAGTTGTACGGGCGAGCTGTTTGTTCCTCTTTTTTTATTTTTCTGCTACAAGCCCCTTGTTGCGAATCACATTCCTGCAACAAGATCCGAATTGCAAAATTTATTCTCTTTTTTTCCTGCAACAAGACTCTTCTTGCGAACCTAATTCCTGCAATAAGACACCAATTACAAAATTTATTCTCCTTTTTTCCTGCAACAAGACTGTAACGCCCCGGACACACCCGCCGGTGGTCGTTACTCCTGGCGAGATCTAGACTGGCCTCACATATCAATACTAGTCTTTTCTGCGCACTTTGTCCTCACTCGTGCGCACCCGGGAGCAACTTCCCGGTCCGTCACCCATCCTGAAACTACTCCAAGTTGAGCACGCTTAACTTTGGAGTTCTATCCGAATGGGCTCCCGGAAAAGAAGGAATTCCTTATTGATATGAGTAGTCTATCATCCCTAATAAGCCAGGCCATCACATACACCCTCACTCAGAGGAACCGACGTCCTCGTCGGGCCACAGGAACGTTCCCTCTTGGCACAACCGTCTGTGCTTCCAGGACAGCACATGTGCCATGCCGTGTGCCATGACGGGTCACAAACGTCATGCACAACATGACTGCAAACTGTCCGCAAACATCCGTGTAACCGCGAGGGTCGGCTTTGATACCAACTTGTAACTCCCCGGACACACCCGCCGGTGGTCGTTACTCCTGGCGAGATCTAGACTGGCCTCACATATCAATACTAGTCTTTTCTGCGCACTTTGTCCTCACTCGTGCGCACCCGGGAGCAACTTCCCGGCCGGTCACCCATCCTGAAACTACTCCAAGCTGAGCACGCTTAACTTTGGAGTTCTATCCGAATGGGCTCCCGGAAAAGAAGGAATTCCTTATTGATATGAGTAGTCTATCATCCCTAATAAGCCAGCCCATCACAAAGACACTTGTTGCGAACCTAATTCCTGCAACAAGATCTCGGTTGCAAAGTTGCCAATATCTACGACCTCTTCTACGTATTCTTCCAAAAGACCATTGTTGCAAAATTTACAGTAGCATCTCCTACCCAGGGCCGGTCCTGATATTTCAGGGGCCCAGGGCGAAATTACAACCCGGGGCCCCTACTATAAAGATCAAAGCCCACAATGAACTAAGAAATAGAACAACGGGCACACGAAATTAAAATTTTGTACTGCATCATATGCGAGACCTTCTAAGATCTGACTGCTGCTGCACCATATGAACGTGGCCAACTAGAAAGAGGAGGTTAGGGATGACCTTATAAGTGAGGTGGCTTCGTCTTGCACATGAGAGGCATCTGACGAACGGGGGATAACACAGCGGGACCGGGGACCTGGAGGAAGACCAGCCAGCCCCATGGCGGAGAGCGATCTACATCGGTGTTGCGACTCGCGATCGGGGCCCTCGGAGGAATAGAGTCGCCACAAAGCGGCGAACTTGCGAGGGAAAGAAGGAAAACAGGGATTTCTCCGTGGGTCTAGGTCATTGCTTCCCTATGGTTTGGGCCATGGGCTCCTTGCGAACCCCCTGGAGGGGGGCCCTAGATTTCAGGGGCCCTGGGCGGCCGCCCCCTTGCCACCCCCTCAGGGCCGGCCCTGCTCCTACCTCTTCTCGTATTCCCGCAACAAACCCCTTGTTGCAATTTTACCCAAGAGAGAACATGATGCAGAAAACTTCACCTTGTCCCAGCCGCCATTGCAACAACGCCGTTGTTGCAGGAACTGTTGTTGCACGCGGAACCGACGTTCTAGCTGACCTTGAGGAAGCGGCAGCCATGCCTGTCTAGACCAGTGCTCCTCCAGGAAGGTTACAACAGTGCTCCGGCAGCGGCATGCCTCACAGAGGAAAGATGGAAAGGAGGAGGGAGGGGAAGAGGACAGGCGCGGGTGGCGGAGCAACGATGTTTGGTTTGATGCAGTGGAGGTGGGAGAAGAGGTTGGGGAAGAAGATGTGGCTGAGGTCTGTTCGTTGGAGATAAGAAGGAAAAATTAGAGCGGTGGTGCAGGCGCACAGGGGAGACGACTGACGTTTAGCTTGGATCCGTCGGATGATTAGAATATTTTTCCTTTATATTTAGGAATAGAGGTAATAGTAATTTGTTTTTTATAGTACTATTCATACGCAGAGGAATCCGTATGTAGTTTACGCGTGAACAGTGTCCAGCAGCAAACATTGTCCTCTGCATGAACAGTACTTCCACAGAAAAAATGTGCATTCTATTAAAAAATTGGGATTTCTTTTACACATCATTTCTCTCCCCCTCCTTCACCCCGCGTCCTTATATAAAGGATTATGATTTAGGTTTTCTTTAACACGTCATTTCTCTCCGTCGACATACTGATGCAGAGCCGTCACGATTGCCTCCCAATTCTTTTCGGTGATGTTGCTGCCGACGCACAAAACAATAGACCGGGACAATATATTTGCAAGAACAGTAACCAGTGGAGATAATACTTTATCGACTGTTCATCTGTACACCACGACATCAGTGAACAATGCATCAACAATTAGCTGAACAAAAAATCAGATAGCACAGAGCTAGCTGGCCAAACTGCAGAGGCCATCATTGGTTCTACTCTTTTTTTTAATCTTGTCTTCACTGGTTTTCCTTTGTAGCAGCCTGGTGTTCCACCTCGTTGCCACCAAAAATAAGAGAAGTAATCAGACTGAAGCAAAACAACGCCTTGGCAGCTCCACGGACCACAGCCTTAAACGCATTTCCATAGGCCTTCACACCCCTGCAGGTAGAGAGAGATAGGTCAAATAAGATTATATTTATCAACTCGTGTCAAGC
Organism: Secale cereale; assembly: GCA_902687465.1. NCBI lineage: Eukaryota > Viridiplantae > Streptophyta > Magnoliopsida > Poales > Poaceae > Secale > Secale cereale. The sequence continues at coordinate 722,762,094 of LR738709.1, read as the reverse complement.
AAACAAACAAAAAGGAATTTAAGGAAGAAATCAATCAAGTATAGTATCTGCATGCATCTTGTATATTGTACGTACAACTTAAAGGCATCTGGTGCTGCTTTCTTTTGAAGCTCCTCCAACCTATCACACGAGGCATTAAGCGTCTCCTGTGTCCACAGGAACTCAGATTCCAAGGCAGTCATCTTCTTTTTCTTGGGGATCTGGATTAATACACATAGATAATGGTCACTGTACTTACTTTGCAACATCAATCATGAAGTAAGCACTGACTGCAACTGGGGGCAAATTTGACAATTTTGACCTCTCGGCGAAATCAATTCACAGAATGAACTGCTCGTGAAACAATTTCACACCTCTGACCTTTTTATGTAGCGCCCGCCACGACGGCGCCACACTACACTGTGCAACGCCTAGCTCGGGGGCGCTACACGCCTTGCCAGCGTCGCACCACGAACTGCCTAAAAATTACTAAGTCAGTGTGCAACGCCTGAGAGCTAGGCGCCACACTACCTAGCTCCTAGGCGTTGCACTAGTGGTTGCTTCATTTTGTAGTGCAACCACTAATGCAACGCCTAGGAGCTAGGCGCTACACTGTATAGTGTGGCGCCTAGCTCTCAGGCGTTGCACACTGACTTGGTAATTTTTCGGATCACCCGGGTGCGACGCTGGCTAGGCGTGCAACGCCCCCGAGCTAGGCGCTGCACCGTAGGGTGTGGCGTCGTCGTGGCAGGCGCTACACAAAAAGGTCAGAGGTGTGAAATAGTTTCACGGGCAGTTCATTCCGTGAATTGATTTCGTTAGCAGGTCAAAATTGTCAAATTTGCCGCAACTGGTAAATAATTAAGAAGGATATTGTCTTGTCTGTCAGTTCGATATGTATGAAGTCACATAATCATCATACTATACTAGCGTGCATCAAGCAGAAGATGAGTTGGAACTAAGTATTTGCTAAAGGGATGAGCAAAAAGTCATAATGCTCGGATCAACCAGGGAAAAATAGGTTGCTTAATGATCCTGTTGTTAGTGCAGCGGTACAGCTTCAGGTCAGATTAAAAAGTATGTTGTTGTTTCCATTGCACTGAGTTCAATTATCGGATGATGTCGACAGATAAATCATGAGATGTCAATTTGGGTATAGGTACCTGGCTGGCGAGCTGGCGGTTGCGCATGAGCCAGCCTGGCTCGAGGAGGAGTCGCTCCGCCCCCTGCGATCGATGGAAAAGTCATTCTCAGATCAACCAGGAAAATATGTTGCTTAAACGATAAGCAGCAGTACGTCAGGTTAAGTAATCCTTGATGTCGTGAGAGGTAATATAAATCATTAGAAAACTTAAACATGTCAATTTTGGTTAAGATCAGGGCCGTCTCCAGGAATTCCGGGCCCCGGTGCGAAACATAAAATGGGGCCCAAAAATTTGCAATGACTTGTATAACTGATATGACTAGACATATTTTCACTTAAATTATACAACTTTGAATATGTGTTATGTTTATATCATATAATAATGCTAGTAATTGTATTCTAGTATTAAAACAATACAAAATGTGAATTGTGCTGAGACAGTAAACTAAGCACATGTTTTTACCGGAAAGCATCATCCATCTAGTATTTGTTGAAGCAAAAAAATTAAATCTGTTGAATCTGCTTGCAAAAGGCAAAATCCATTGAGTCATTCTTGGAGTGAAATTTGATTAGTAGTGTAGCAGGAGAGCACACGAGGTAGAATTAGAAATTAGATTACGGATAGTGTGCTAATCCTATTATTTTTTATTAAAATTAAGTACATGCCTACTGGAATAACGCTGATGTACTAGTATAGATTGCATTTGATACGGCCCGAGGATAACATCAAAAGAACCATAAAGAGAACGATGTATCGAAAAAAGAAATAACCCTAACCAGTTTTCCTGTCATCAATTTTGATCCGGGCATATGGTTACGACTGACCTTGGGAAATATTGGGGGATGACCAGATGTGGCTGCTGCAGGAGCGAAATAGGCGCCACGGCCGGACACACAAAAGACTAGCGGGGAGGGACCGCCATCTATCGGCGGCTCATCCCGTCGAAGCAGGTAGGCGGCGCCTCCCTATTCTCGTTCGTGAAGACGTGGTCTCGTGGACACACGCACGCTTTTCTATTTGGATCTTCAGTAAACAGGGCCGAATGGGGATTAGGAAATTGATAGTAGGCCGACTGCGGGCATGTTGGCTTTGCCTAGGGCCTAGGGGCCTCACCTTAACATGCACGCACATCCGGCTGCATTTTTAGGATCGAGAGAGCGATCCAGCCAGGCAGGGAATCAAACGGAACGGTTGTTTCCTAATTTTTTCTTCGATCGGGGCCCCTATGATTTTGGGGGCCCTGTGCAATCGCACAGCTCGCACAGCCTCCTCAACGGGCCTGGTTAAGATACCTCGTTGGAGAGATGGCGGGGGCGCATAAACCTGCTTGGCACGAGCCGGCGTCCCTCCCACGCGACCGCCGCCTGCGTTCCCTGGAGCAGGGAGCCACCGAGCCTCCTCGCGGCGCACCGAACCGCCGCCATTGTTGCCGGCCTGCGAACAATTGGTTAGGGATTAGGATGACAAGACCCGCTTACGTTGCGGATCGGGGCGTTAACGTTCCGCTCAGGCGGCTAGGGTTGCTGGTTCGCTTTTCCTTCCGCCTCCGCGGACAACACGAATTGGTAGTTAACTCTTTCTTCTTTGTTTTTTTTTTGGGGCATGCTACGCGTCCTCCGGCTGATCTTTTAAAAAGATCAGTCGGGTCCCGAGCCGTACGATTTACCGCATCAAGCTGAGCCGAGCGCGCTTTCACTACCGCAACACAGACCTTGTTGCAGAATTAATTTTGAAACATAGGTCTTGTTCCAGAAATTTTTTGCAGCAGATGTTTTTTGCAGAATTTTTTGCAACTGAGATCTTGATGCAATTTTTTTTGCAACTGAGGTCTGGTTGCAGAAAAATTTCACGACCGAGGTTTTGTTGTAGAACATAGACCCGTCGTAAACTACTGCAACACTACAGATGTTTTTTACAGAATTCTTTGCAACTGAGATCTTGTTGCAATTTCTTTTGTAACTGAGGTCTGGTTGCAGAAAAATTTCACGACCGAGGTTTTGTTGTAGAACATAGACCCGGCGTAAACTACTGCAACGCCACATATGTTTCAGAAACATAGCCTCTGTTGCAAAAGCGCGCTCGATGAAGGACGGTATATGAGCCCTCACTGAACACGTGTCATGCATTGGAGGTGGCGGACGCTGCCGCTGTGATCCGCCGGTTGATGATAAGCTTTTTCCTTTTTTTTTCCTTTGGCAGAAACTATACATATATTTTTTCGAAAACGTTATAAATCACCCTGTGGATCGCACGCCGGCGTCCGCCCACTTCTCTGCACGCCACGTGCCTCATGGTCACCACCACAAATTTTTGCAACTAGCACACTGTTGCAATCTCTATCATCGCAACAGCGGCTCTGTGATCTAGATCCTTGAGAGAACCGCCATCGACGCTCGATGTTGACTAGCACGTCGACGAGCTTCTCTGGCGATATGCACGTTGGTGGAAGGCGTGCAGACAGAGAGACCGGGTTCCCCCGTCGAGTTGTCGTCTCCTCGTGTTGCTCCGACCGCCGCCACCGGCACTAGGCGCCGACAAGAACGTCGACGAGCTTCTCCTGCGAGCTGCACACAACTACCACTAGAATGCTCTTTCCAACATGTCCGATGTTACAAAAGCCTTGTCGTAACACGAGTTCTATTGCAAAAATTGCAGTAGAAAATGGTCAACAAAGGTCACGCAACAAAGATCTTGTTGCAAAAATACAAGGTTTTGCAACAAAAGATTTATTGCGGAAAATATAAAGAAGGAGAGGTACGTAGAAGGTCTCACAACAAAGGTCTTATTGCAGAAATACAAAGTTTTGCAACAAGAGATTTGTTGCGGAAAATATAAAGAGGAAGAGGAACATAGACGGCCTCCCGATAAGGGTCTTGCTGTAAAAAAATACAAGAATTTGCAACGAGAGATTTGTTGCACACAAAATAAAGATAAAGGAACAGTGCAAACATCTCGTATCATCAAATCGGACGGCTCGTGAGACGGCAGATCTTTTAAAATGATCCACCGGTTGACGCGAGCATGTCCCATATTTTTTAAACCAATCAACAAAAAATAAAACTATAGCTCAAACCACACTGATCAGCTTCTTCGTTCAACTAACTGCCGCACGCCAAGAGTTTGAAAAATACACTGGGTGACGAGGAGAAGCAACAACACATGCGTGTTCCACAGTGAGCAACAACATCATGCATGCGTAATGCGTTCGATGAGGAGTCCGAGCCGTCTTGAGGAGTGGCATGCCTTGTGCCAGGACTTGCACGCCATGAGAAGCCACGCCAAACGTTGGGCATTGGAAGCCGTCACTGCTGAAGCGGAGGGCAATGCCAAGACTCTGCCGCCTCGTGCCCCTTGTCGTAGGCGAGCTGTGCAGTTCTTGGTCACACTGAGTATGTCCATGGAGCCTCCGAATCTTGTTGTTGTTCTCACTGTCGAAGTGGGCATTGCCTTGTTGTCCTTGGGCGGGTCATGGTCGTAGCCACCGTTGTCGAAGGCGATTCCGCCGTCTTTCCCATCTTTGATTGTTCTCTTACGCGAGCCTCCCGCTTGGTAAGCACATGTCCATCCATGCTTGTTCGCATTCCTTCTCCATCCCTGAGTAATCGCCGTCTTGGGATGCCTTTCTCTTCCAACAGAGGGAGAAGTGATGATAATGTGATGTAAAACAATCTAAGAGATAATAAACGGATCACCTAAAATAGTTCAATTTCAGCTGTCTAAAACGTCTTACAAAAGTGAACGGGGGCAGTAGTAATTTATTGGTATTCTCCGAGGGGACCTCGGTTGGAGTGCGACCCCTTGCTTACCCCTTCGTCTCTTCTCCCGAGTGAACAAGCGACTAGGGTTCCTGCCTCCTGTCGGTGGTGCCGCCGATCTACCTCACCTCGTGTGGCCTTAGGGTCATGGGGGCACAATGGATCCGGTCCCTGGCCGACCGGAGGGCTTAGTTTTTAGATGTTTCTTTGAGTTTTGTTTGGGTTTGGGCCTTCCTCGGGAAGGTGAGACAGCGGCAGCTTCCTAGAGACGGAATAAGGTTCTCCCCGCCTAGCCCTCATCATGGGGGTGCGTGTAGCATCTTCGAAGGGCGTGTGAAGGTTTTTCTCCAGTGGATCTTGTAGGATTCCGTTAGTGGTTGTCCTTGGTAGATTTGTTTAATCATTATTCACTGACTATGTTAATGTGTCTTCAGGTTAGGTCCTTCGGATCTATGCTTCGCTTCATCAGAGGCGGTTGTTCTGATGGGTTGTTCTTATGGGGTCTTAGCATGATGACTTCCCTACAACAAGTTTAATCCGGTTCCACTGAGGAAGGAATGATGATAACGGCGTGCCTTCAGCTCTAGATGTATTTTTGTTATTCTTGGTCATGATTGAAGATGAATAGATAGAAAATTTTCTAAAAAAAAGAAGGGCCTGGGTGGTGACGGTGTCCTGGACTAGCGGGTACTAACCTATATGACCCAAAGTCCATGGGCCGAGCTTACGGCTCGCCGATCTCCAGAAGAAAGAACTCCAAAAGGTATGACTCTGGCGTGATCAAGACGGACACCGCAGAAGACTTGTCTTACACTTCAAGGACTACTCTCATAGTCGGCTTGTTTATTCTTAGTTGGCAACCGACCATGTGTAACCCTAGATACCCCGGTGCCTATATAAGCCGGGGTGTTTAGTCCTTAGATATAGAACCATTACTCGCCTTAGAGTTTAGAACACAACATACAATCTTGAGGTAGATCATCTTGTACTCGATACCCTATCACATCAATACAATCAAGGCAGAACGTAGGGTTTTACCCTAAAAATCATGAACCCTCACCAACTACTAAATTTATTCACTTCAAAACCTACTTGCAGAAAGGTAAAATACTTGGGGCATACATTTCTTGTGATAAAGAAGCTCATGGGATTATTATCCCATCTCTATGATGGTGATGTCGGTTCTCCAAAGCAGTTCAAAGTGATGAGGAGAGTCGGAGCAGAGTCGAAGGGCTAAATCCCATTCTTAATGTGCCGGATGAGCTCTGGGATCAGTTACATTTTGCAGTTTTTGGTGAGGCTCACATTTGATCGACCGTCGTGCATGTACAAGCAAGTGAATCGGATTTTGTCGGCAACCTATCTTTCTTCCACTGTAATGTGGGAAGAAAAATAGAAGATAGCAAGATCTAGTACAAATTCGCAGATTCCTTCATATGGTGCTCCCGAATTTTGTTTCTTTAGCGGTTGGTAGGACGCTCGCAACAAGTGAGAGACTCTAAGACAAAGTGGGTCCTTTTAAGTTGCACTCGTTCAATTATTAGTCTATCCCCAATGCTATATGAATAACCTCATGTTGATAAGACGAACATGCAGAACGAATAGGTCAAGAGAAGGCAAAGCATAGGGCAGTCATGCAGTGAAAGGATATGTGTACAAGACGTCAGCTAATTAGTTTCAGAGAGTGAAACTTCTAAGTTCATTCAAATCATTTTGAGCCAAAGCAGTAGAAAGAAGCCAATAACACCAACAATGCATGCCAGTGACCATACAAGCTATGCAAATATGTTCCCATCAAGCTACAATTTCATGCATGCATGCACACTATCTACTCGAGTATAATAACATGGTACCATGTCACAAAATATCACACGTACGATAGCATATATAGTGCTAGCTTATGTAGAAAATAACAAATTACGAGTATGTTTGTCTACCCTCTAATTGCCCCACCAAGTTCGTGTTGCGGCTCACAATGCGTCTCTGAGGCTAGACGGTAGTGACATATTTATACTCAGTTTCCTGAAAATTCTTGAATTAACCAACCACGATCATAACCGACTAGTTTCCGAGTCAAATTCCTTCTTATCCCTCCGCACGTATGTGTGAATCATACGTCATGTTTAAACTGTATCAATATATGTTTAAACATGTAGGTTTTTCAATACGCAGAGCTCATCCTACGCATAGCCCAGCTTCCCCAGTTTATACTGTTCACGAGAATATTCCAACATGTATAAGAACATGATGTGTTCCCGTATAACCGTGACCAGCACCTTGAGTTTAATTACCAATGAATGCAAACCTTTGATCAATTCCGATCAAACATAATTTCCACAATGAGGTATTAATAAAAATAAAACTGTAGTATAATGTTTGAAAGACACATAAATTCCTACAGCTTAGCCAAACTGCAGAGGTCATAATTAATCTGAAAACAAGCTGGGGCCATCTTTGGTTCTCGTTTGTCGATCTTTTGTCTTCGCTAGTTTCTTTTGGTAATAGCCTGGGCTTCTACCTCCTCACCACCAAAAGCAGTAGCCGTAACGATAACGAAAATTGCCAACTTGGCAGCTCCCTTGATCACACCATCAACCGCACGTCTGATGGCCATCACGCGCCTCCAGGTACAGAGAGGTAGGTCAAATAAGATTATATGTATCAACTCCTGTCAAACAAACAAATAGGAAAATAAGGAAGAAATAGATCAAGTTTGATCCTCTGATATTGTACGTACAACGTAAACTCATCTGGCTGTGCCTTCTCCAACTTATCTAACTTTGCACGCGGCTCCGCACTATTCTGCTTCAACTTAGATTGCACCTCAGACGGCTTTAGTTCTTTCGGGGTCTCACTAGCATGCTGGATTGATACACATAGATGATGGTCACTGTACTTTCTTTGGATCGTCAATCATTAAGTACGCACTGATTGCAATTGGTAAATGAGGTTCGATATATACAGAATGAGGTTCCTAGTATGATTATGGATAAATGAGGTTCGATATATACAGAATGCATATGGTGCATGTGTAGCAACTGGTCACGGAATCATACTTACTATATTATGGATAAATGAAGTCACGGAATCATACTAGGAAGTGCATCAAGCAGAAGATGGAGTTTTTAACAAAAAAATATCACAATTCAACCAACCCTGACGAAAAACTACCACTTCACAAAATTTTGCAGAAAACTACTACTCTAGGACTAATATTCTGAAGAAAACTACCATCTTCAATTTAAGTACTGTTTCAAGCATTTTAAACATGATTATGACAGATTGGGCCCACCCGCCAGGAATGAAAATGTCAGCACTGTTAACTTTAACCATTAACATGTGGGTCTCGCATGTAAGTTCAATCCCCTTCTTCTGAAATTCCCCATGAGGATCTAGATTTAGGCTAATCACCGTCCCCTGCGAGCTCCATTAAGAGGTCCCCCTTGGCGGTCCACGATCCCAGCAGCATCGACAGAGCGACCTCCCGCACCGGGATCTGCGCACATCAGTTGTCCATCAGATCTGGGCCGTCCCGTGGCAGCAGGCTTCGATGCCGCGATTCCTGTCTCGACGCACAGTGGCGGCCACAAGCCCCTCGCCTCCAAGGTGTGCTCCGCTCCGAACCATGCACAGCACCTGCCCACGCGCCAAGTCGCGTCCACGCCGCGGCCACACTCCTTCGCGTGGGCCGGCGACCACGTAACGATTGCATCGCCCCTTGCCATCAGGGCCCGATGGCACCCAGACGAGCCGCCCCCATGTTGCTCGTGGTCCGCACGAGATGGAGAAATCCCCGCTGCCGTCGACATCACACAGGCGGGTGCGCCGACACAAGGGGGCTTTGCGTGAGAGTTCGCCAGGTTTGCCGACTGCGGCATCGTGCTGGAGCACCACCGCATGATCAGGGACCTGCTCGAGCACCCGTCTAGGTCTCCCTCGCTAGGAACGTGCCCGAACACCTAGCGAGTAGGAACTCGAAATCGACACTTGCCTTGCCCGTTGCACCCTCATGAAGTTGTGCCCTCACTGCCTCCGTCGCATCTGTCGCCGTCCTTGAGGCTGAACGACATGCGCGGGCCGAGCCACCGCATCACTGCTCTCCATGGGGAATTTCAAAGGAAGAAGATAGAAAAGACATGTGGGACCCACATGTTAACGGTCAAAGTAATGGTGTTTACGTTTTCAGCCTGGTGGGTGGGCCCATCTGTCATAATCGGGTTTAATAGGGCAATTGTTAGACTTGGTAGTTTTTTGCAAAAAAAAAATAGTCATAGAGTGATAGTTTTCAGCAAAATTTGGTTCACATGCCTTGGTGGAGAGCTGGCGGGAGCGCATGAACCTGCCTCGCACGAGCCGGCATGCATCCCTCCTCCGTGACCGCCTCCTGCGTTCCCTGGATCAGGGAGCCGCCGAGCCTCCTCGCCGCACATCGAAGTGCCGCCATCGTCGTCGGCCTGCGACAATGGGTTAGGGATTTGGATGACAGGTCCCTCTCGAATCACCACTGCCGGCCGGACGCGGCACACACGCACAATCATTGATCGGGTCACAGTCTGGAGATTTCGCTAGATTTTGGTGAGCGTACCTTGAAGATCGATCTGGGCGTTCCTTCTTCAGGCTGCTAGGGTTCCTCGTTCGTCTTCCTTCCGCGTCCGCAGACAACAACAATTTTCCTTTTTATTATCCTTCGCAGAAAATATTGTTTTCTAAATAAAAGGAACCCAAAGGAACTGAATATTCTCGAGAAAAATAGGGTGACACTACGCCTGCAATTTTTGTAGGGAATCGGTCCCCTTCGTAGCCATTGGATCTGTCCAACTCTGACCGTTGGATGGTGCTTGGGCAATATTGCCTAGAGCCCTATACTTCTATTTTGGGAAACGCTATCAATCAGGCGGCGGATCGCTCATTTGTGTCCATCGCCTTGCTCGTTTGCCACGCGTCAGCATATTTACTGCTCATCTCTATCCTTATCTCAACAACCAAGCATTCTTCTGTTGACACTTCCATCTCCTGCCTCTATCTCTCCATCCCATGCCTCTTTTCACGGATCTCATCCTCACCTTTTCTCAAACAAGGACGCTGCTACAACCCCATCACACCGGCAGCGGCCACTAGCGTCCTTCCTCTGCTGCAAAAACACAGGTGCTGCAGAGACCATGGGGTGCTCTCTACGTGGTCGGTGTTCTTGCAAGTTTTCGCAACAACGGTCTTGTTGCAGGAATACATATAAGAGGCTAGAGATGTTAAGTCCTATTGCAATGGAAGTTTTGCAATAAGGGTCTTGTTGCAGAAAAACAGAGAAGAAGAAGTTTTGCAACAAGGGTCTTGTTGCAGAAAATTAGAGAAGAAGGAAGTTTTGCAACATGGGTCTTGTTGCAAAAAATTAGGGAAGAGAAAATTTTGCAACCGAGATCTTGTTGCAGAAAATTAGGGAAGAAAAGATTTTGTAACATGGGTCTTGCTACAGAAAATTAGATGAGAGAAGGTTTTTGCAACAAAAGCATTGTTGCGGGAAATTAGAGCAGAAGAACGGACGGCTCGCCTCGTGCATCGGACGGCTCACGAGGCGGCGGATCTTTATAAAAGATCCGTCGGCCGACGCGTAGCACAGCCCTTCTATTTTTGGTAATATATCATACATCATCCAGGCTAGTCAATTTGCCTGTTAAATAAAATTACTAACCAGGTCAAATATATATATCGGTTATTTTGATGACAGTTTGCTTATCTCCCGAGCTGTTCAAATTGACTTCTCATTGAGCAGCTATAGGTGAATTGAGGTGCTAATTAGGTCTCCTGGTCAAAACAGAGGCGGCCTCCTGTCCCAATAAAAGTTAGGGTTCCTCTGCCTCCCGTCAGCGCTGTCGCCGTCCACCTCGTCTCCGGTGGCCTTACTGTTGCGGTGTGGCGGCTACTCTGCCTTGGTGGCTTCATGGCACAGATATGGTGTGGTGGTTGTGGAGGCAAGTGCAGCACAGCTCGGTGGCTAGGTGGTTTCCCGGCATGGGGTGGCTGCCCGGTGTGGTGGTGGTCGACGACTAGTGGATGTGTTGCGGATTCTTCTGGCGGGCGTGGAGGTGGGGCAGAGGTTTGTTGGTGGTGGCCTGGGCGTGGGCCACGGCTATATGACTTCTTGCAGGGAGCCGATTGGGGGCGGGGGCGCCGAAGCGGCTGCTAGCTGGTCGAGTTGGTGGCTGCCATGTGCAACCCCAATTTGTTGGGCCAACGTCAGCCTTCGCCGGGTGTAGTTGCCGGCAGTGGCCGGTCACGTGACAGGTTGTCGTGATGGAATTTGACGTGGTCCTTCTGTGGTCATCATGTTTGTGGTTTTTGTTGCCCGGTGTGCGAGGTTCGGTAGTTATTATATATAGGAAAAAGTCTAAAACAAACCCTGAACTCGTGGAGAAAAGCTAAATGGAATCCTGAACTCCTAATCCCTGAAATCAACATATTGAACTCATTAATCCCGGTCTAAATTAAACCCTGAGATTGTTCCAAACATACTGGCCGAGATTGCATTTTTTTAGAAACAGAGAGAGTTGGCGGTTGGGTCCGTTCAAGTTGGGCCGGCCCAATGCGCCAGATCGACCACATTATCAATTGAGAGGAGGAGTCTAGCCCATCCACCGTAGGAGCCGAGGAGCCGCCCCTGTCTTCCTCTCTGCTCTGGTGATGGCAATGGCGACAGGCGGCTGATCTACTCCAGCGGCGACGATTTGGCCAGCGCGCAACAGCGAGCAACGGGTTAAAGTATGTCCCCAAAGACATCCTCCTATGGCGCCGCATTTTGACCTCTCTGAACATGGATGAGTTAGGGTTTTAGGGTGAAAGCGGTCATCTTTTAAGTGGGAAAAGTAGGTTATGTTGTTTAGATTAGTTTCTGATCTTAGTTTGTAATAGCACAAGGTAGTGATCTGTGTGTTCTTTTTTCTTATTTTTTCAGTTACACCATGTACCCAACAGAGATACTAAATGTTAGGTTTCATTTTGGAGGGGATTTCATCCAAATTGGTCATTGGACTATGTTGGGGGTGACGAGGAGGTGTCAGAGATTGAGTGGCACAAGCTCTCTTTGCAGGAGGTCAAAGGGTTTTTGAAAGATCACATGCAGCTGAAGGAATCAATGAAATTCTACTTTCTTATTCTTGGGACTGAATTGGCTGATGGTTTGGTGTTCTTGGATGATGACAGTAAATGTGTGAAGATGGGGGATTATATTTGTGTTGGTGATGTTGCAGATATTTATGTTGAGTACCATGGGGAGCAGGACCGTGCAGACAGCAGCAGTTGCAGTGATTTTGAGGATGAACTTGTGTAGTTAAGTGATGCTCCACCTGCCATTGTCACTGATGAAGCTACTGACAGTGAAGAAGAAGTGCTAGTTGCTGAGAATGTCACTGCTGAAGCTACTGACAGTGAAGAAGTGCTAGTTGTTGAGAATGTCATGGTTCCTGATGACACAGGGGTCATCACCCAAATCATTGTCAGTCCAGTGAAGCAGAAAAGGGGAAGAACTAATGTAGTTGACAGTGAGCTAGATGAAGATGAATTTGAAGTGTCACAAATTTGCAATCCAAGTCAAGCTGGTCCTGCTACTTCACAGCATATGCCTGCTACTTCACAGCATGTGGCTGGTACGTCAGAAGCAATTGCTGCTCCTGCACAAAGAAATCCACATGCAACTGTTGTTAGTGAAGGTTCAGATGATGACACTGACATTGACACTGAATTTATGCCACACAGTGAGGACAATGGTGAAGATTCAGAAGTGGTAGAGCTTAGAAGGCATGCAAGAAAATTCAAGAAAAGGATGAGAGAAACAAAAAGATGGATTGGAAGAGATACAAGTGAAGCAGTTCCAATAAATTTTATTGTGAATATGAAGGAGAGGAGAAGGACTCGAGCATTTATTCATCTGATGAGGATTACTCCTATGGTGACGATTCTGATGGAGAGCCAGAAAGGATGAAGAGCCAGTTTCCTAGATTCAATAATGATAGTGAAATTCCAAACTTCCAGTTGTCAGTGGTCTTCAGAAGCAAGAACCATCTAGTCAAAGCAGTGAAGAGATATGGGCTATGACAAAAAGAAGAATTGTGTTCCAAAAATCAGAGATAGATAGAGTTAGAGCCAAGTGTGGATGTCCTGGATCCCCTTGGATGATATATGTAGCAAAAACCAGCACGACAAGCAGATTCCAAGTCATCACATATAATAGTGAACATCATTGTGCCCAAAACAGAGAGAATATGCTAGTGACTACAAAGGTTATTGCACAGAGGTATGAGCACTTCATTCTTGCAAATCCAATGTGGGATATAGAGAGTATGAAAGCTACAGTATTGCAAGATATGTTTGCAGATGTGTCCACCTCAAAGTGCAAGCATGCAAAGAAACTTGTGATGGACAAATTGCTATGTGGCATGAAGAATGAATATCTTCATTCTCTCTGTTGTCCTTGGGCGGGTCATGGTCGTAGCCACCGTTGTCGAAGGAGATTCCGCCGTCTTTCCATCTTTGATTGTTCTCTTACACGAGCCTCCCTCTTGGTAAGCACATGTCCACCCATGCTTGTTCGCATTCCTTCTCCATCCCTGAGTTATCGCCGTCTTGGGATGCCTTTCTCTTCCAACGGAGGGAGAAGTGATGATAATGTGATGTAAAACAATCTAAGAGATAATCAACAGATCACCTAAAATAGTTCAATTTCAGCTGTCTAAAATGTCTTACAAAAATGAACGGAGGGAGTAGTAATTTATGTTGGAGATATGCCCTAGAGGCAATAACAAAAGTATTATTATTATATCTCCTTGTTCATGATAATTGTCTGTTATTCATGCTTGAATTGTATTGTACGGAAACAGCGATACATGTGTGAATACATAGACCACAATGAGTCCCTGGTAGGCCTCTAGTAACCAGCTCGTTGATCAACAGATGGTCACGGTTTCCTGACCATGGACATGAGATGTCAGTGATAACGGGATCACATCATTAGGAGAATGATGTGATGGACAAGACCCAAACTTGAGCATAACACGAGATCGTATAGTTCGTAATGCATAAGCTTTTCTGTGTCAAGTATTTATTCCTTAGACCATGAGGTTGTACAACTCCCGGATACCGTAGGAGTACTTTGGGTGTGCCAACCGTCACAACGTAACTGGGTGGCTATAAAGGTACGCATCGGGTATCTCCGAAAGTGTCTGTTGAGTTGGTACGAACCGAGACTGGGATGTTGTCACTCCGTATGACGGAGAGGTACCTCTGGGCCCACTCGGTAATACATCATCATAAAGAGCTCAATGTGACTAAGTAGTTAGTCACGGGATGATGGATTACGGATCGAGTAAAGAGACTTGCCATAACAAGATTGAACAAGGTATCGGGGATACCGACGATCGAATCTCGGGCAAGTACCGTACCGATGGACAAAGGAAATAACATACGGGATTGAGTGAATCCTTGACACAGTGGTTCATCCGATGAAGATCATCGAGGAACACGTGGGAACCAACATGGGTATCCAGATCCCGCTGTTGGTTATTGACCGGAGAGTGGTCTCGGTCATGTCTACGTGTCTCCCGAACCCGTAGGGTCTACACACTTAAGGTTCGGTAACGCTAGGGTCGTAGAGATTAATGCACGTGGAAACCCGAATGTTGTTCGGAGTCCCGGATGAGATCCCGGACGTCACGAGGAGTTTCGGAATGGTCCGGAGGTAAAGATTGATATATGGGAAGTCCAGTTTCGGCCAACGGGTGATCTCCGGGGGTCATCGGGAGCGTCCCGGGACCACCGGAGGGGCCCCGGGGGTCCACCGGGTGGGGCCACCCATCCCGATGGGGCCCCTAGGCCGCAAGGGGGTGTGTGCAGCCCTCTGGGCTGGCGCACCACAAGGGGGCCCCACATCCCCATGCGCCTAGGGATAAAACCCTAAGGGGAGGGGGGCCACCACTTGCCTTGGGGGAGGAGGACTCCTCCCTGGCCGCCGCCCCCCCTTGCAGATTGGATCTGCAGGGGGTTGTCGCCCCCCCTGGCCCCCTATATATATGTGGGGAGGGAGAGGGCAGCCGACCCCAAGCCCTGACGCCTCTCCCCCTCCCGTCACACCTCCCAACTCCTAACGCAGGGCGCCCGGCGAAGCCCTGCTGCGATCTCCACTGCATCCGTCATCACGCCGTCGTGCTGCCGGATCTCTGACGACTTCTCCTCCCCCCTTGCTGGATCAAGAAGGAGGTGACGTTGCTGCACCGTACGTGTGTTGAACGCGGAGGTGCCGTCCGTTCGGCGCTAGATCATCGGTGACGAAGAACGTGAAGAGTACGACTACTTCATCCTTGCTTC
>LR738709.1:722575338-722641315 GCA_902687465.1 Secale cereale | reverse complement strand
AGAGACTTGCCATAACAAGATTGAACAAGGTATCGGGGATACCGACGATCGAATCTCGGGCAAGTACCGTACCGATGGACAAAGGGAATAACATACGGGATTGAGTGAATCCTTGACACAGTGGTTCATCCGATGAAGATCATCGAGGAACACGTGGGAACCAACATGGGTATCCAGATCCCGCTGTTGGTTATTGACCGGAGAGTGGTCTCGGTCATGTCTACGTGTCTCCCGAACCCGTAGGGTCTACACACTTAAGGTTCGGTAACGCTAGGGTCGTAGAGATTAATGCACGTGGAAACCCGAATGTTGTTCGGAGTCCCGGATGAGATCCCGGACGTCACGAGGAGTTCCGGAATGGTCCGGAGGTAAAGATTGATATATGGGAAGTCCAGTTTCGGCCAACGGGTGATCTCCGGGGGTCACCGGGAGCGTCCCGGGACCACCGGAGGGGCCCCGGGGGTCCACCGGGTGGGGCCACCCATCCGGTGGGGCCCCTAGGCCGCAAGGGGGTGTGTGCAGCCCTCTGGGCTGGCGCACCACAAGGGGGCCCCACCTCCCCATGCGCCTAGGGATAAAACCCTAAGGGGAGGGGGGCCACCACTTGCCTTGGGGGAGGAGGACTCCTCCCTGGCCGCCGCCCCCCCTTGCAGATTGGATCTGCAGGGGGCTGGCGCCCCCCCCCCTGGCCCCCTATATATATGTGGGGAGGGAGAGGGCAGCCGACCCCAAGCCCTGGCGCCTCTCCCCCTCCCGTCACACCTCCCAACTCCTAACGCAGGGCGCCCGGCGAAGCCCTGCTGTGATCTCCACTGCATCCGTCATCACGCCGTCGTGCTGCCGGATCTCTGACGACTTCTCCTCCCCCCTTGCTGGATCAAGAAGGAGGTGACGTTGCTGCACCGTACGTGTGTTGAACGCGGAGGTGCCGTCCGTTCGGCGCTAGATCATCGGTGACGAAGAACGTGAAGAGTACGACTACTTCATCCTTGCTTCGTTGAAAGCTTCCGCACGCAATCTTCATAACGGTATGTAGATGCACTCTTAGTTGCTCGTTGCTAGATGTATCCATAGATGGATCTTGGTGAAGACGTAGAAATTTTTTGAATTATGCTACGTTCCCCATCAATTTATTGGTGATGCGGATTATAATATAAGTATTCCCTGAGGGGACCTCAGTTGGAGTGTGACCCCTTCCTTACCCCCTCGTCTCTTCTCCTGAGTGAACAAGTGACTAGTGTTCCTGCCTCCCGTTGGTGGTACGTCGATCTGCCTCGCCTCGTGTGGCCTTAGGGTCATGGGGGCACAATGGATCCTGGCCCTTGCCGGCCGGAGGGCTCAGTTTTTAGATGTTTCTTTGAGTTTTGTTTGGGTTTGGGCCTTCCTCGGGAAGGTGAGACAGCGGCAGTTTCCTAGAGACGGAATAAGGTTCTCCCCGCCTAGCCCTCATCATGGTGGTGCATGTAGCATCTTCGGAGGACGTGTGAAGGTCTGTGTCTCCAGTGGATCTTGTAGGATTTCGTTGGTGGTTGTCCTTGGTAGATTTGTTTAATCATTCTTCACTGACTATGTTAATGTGTCTTCAGGTTAGGTCCTTCCGATCTATGCTTCGCTTCATCAGAGGCGGTTGTTCTGGTGTGTTGTTCCTATGGGGTCTTAACACAATGATTTCTCGAAAACAAGTTTAATCCGGTTCCACTGAGGAAGGAACGATGACAATGGCGCGCCTTCAGCTCTAGATGTATTTTTTATTATTCTTGGTCATGATTGAAGATGAATAGATAGAAAATTTTCTAAAAAAAAGAAGGGCCTGGGTGGTGACGGTGTCCTGAACTAGCGGGTACTAACCTATATGACCCAAAGTCCATGGGCCGAGCTTACGGCTCGTCGATCTCCAGAAGAAAGAAGTCCAAAAGGTATGACTCTGGCGTGATCAAGACGACGGACACCGCAGAAGACTTGTCTTGCACTTCAAGGACTACTCTAATAGTGGGCTTGTTTATTCTTAGTTGGCAAAATGTGTAACCTAGATACCCCGGTGGCTATATAAGCCGGGGTGTTTAGTCCTTAGATATAGAACCATTACTCGCCTTAGGGTTTAGAACACAACATACAATCTTGAGGTAGATCATCTTGTATCAATACAATCAAAGCAGCACGTAGGGTTTTACCCTAAAAATCATGAACCCTCACCAACTACTAGATTTATTCACTTCAAAACCTACTTGCAGAAAGGTAAAATACTTGGGGCATACATTTCTTGTGATAAAGAAGCTCGTGGGATTATTATCACATCTCTATGATGGTGATGTCGGTTCTCCAAAGCAGTTCAAAGTGATGAGGAGAGTCGGAGCAGAGTCGAAGGGCTAAATCCCATTCTTAATGTGCCGGATGAGCTCTGGGATCAGTTACATTTTGCAGTTTTTGGTGAGGCTCACATTTGATCGACCGTCGTGCATGTACAAGCAAGTGAATCGGATTTTGTCGGCAACCTATCTTTCTTCCACTGTAATGTGGGAAGAAAAATAGAAGATAGCAAGATCTAGTACAAATTCGCAGATTCGTTCAGATGGTGCTCCCGAATTTTGTTTCTTTAGCAGTTGGTAGGACGCTTGCAACAAGTGAGAGACTCTAAGACAAGGTGGGTCCTTTTAAGTTGCACTCGTTCAATTATTAATCTATCCCCAATGCTATATGAATAACCTCCGGGTCTGTTTATGTCACATCTAGATGTGAGATAATATCTCACATCTAACTCCCTCTCACATCTAACTTCTTCATCTAACGCATTGTGAGCTAGCTTATGTAGAAAATAACAAATCACGAGTATGTTTGTCTACCCTCTAATTGCCCCGTCAAGTCCGTGCTGTGGCTCACAATGCGTCTCTGAGGCTAGACGGTAGTGACATATTTATACTCAGTTTCCTGAAAATTCAAATATGCATCCAGATAGAATTCAGTTAGACTTCTAATCGAATTAACCAACCATGATCATAACCGACTAGTTTCCGAGTCAAATTCCTTCTTATCCCTCCGCACGTATGTGTGAATCATACGCCATGTTTAAACTGTATCAATATATGTTTAAACATGTAGGTTTTTCAATACGCAGTACGCATAGCCCAGCTTCCCCAGTTTATACTGTTCACGGGAATATTCCAACATGTACAAGAACATGATGTGTTCCCGTATAACCGTGACCAGCACCTTGAGTTTAATTCCTCAAGTATAACCAATGAATGCAAACCTTTGATCAATTCCGATCAAACATAATTTCCACAATGAGGTATTAATAAAAATAAAACTGTAGTATAATGTTTGAAAGACACATAAATTCCTACAGCTTAGCCAAACTGCAGAGGTCATAATTAATCTGAAAACAAGCTGGGGCCATCTTTGGTTCTCGTTTGTCGATCTTTTGTCTTCGCTAGTTTCTTTTGGTAATAGCCTGGGCTTCTACCTCCTCACCACCAAAAGCAGTAGCCGTAACGATAACGAAAATTGCCAACTTGGCAGCTCCCTTGATCACACCATCAACCGCACGTCTGATGGCCATCACGCGCCTGCAGGTACAGAGAGGTAGGTCAAATAAGATTATATGTATCAACTCCTGTCAAACAAACAAATAGGAAAATAAGGAAGAAATAGATCAAGTTTGATCCTCTGATATTGTACGTACAACGTAAACTCATCTGGCTGTGCCTTCTCCAACTTATCTAACTTTGCACGCAGCTCCGCACTATTCTGCTTCAACTTAGATTGCACCTCAGACGGCTTTAGTTCTTTCGGGGTCTCACTAGCATGCTGGATTGATACACATAGATGATGGTCACTGTACTTTCTTTGGATCGTCAATCATTAAGTACGCACTGATTGCAATTGGTAAATGAGGTTCGATATATACAGAATGAGGTTCCTAGTATGATTATGGATAAATGAGGTTCGATATATACAGAATGCATATGGTGCATGTGTAGCAACTGGTCACGGAATCATACTTACTATATTATGGATAAATGAAGTCACGGAATCATACTAGGAAGTGCATCAAGCAGAAGATGGAGTTTTTAACAAAAAAAATATCACAATTCAACCGACCCTGACGAAAAACTACCACTTCACAAAATTTTGCAGAAAACTACTACTCTAGGACTAATATTCTGAAGAAAACTACCATCTTCAATTTAAGTACTGTTTCAAGCATTTTAAACATGATTATGACAGATTGGGCCCACCCGCCAGGAATGAAAATGTCAGCACTGTTAACTTTAACCATTAACATGTGGGTCTCGCATGTAAGTTCAATCCCCTTCTTCTGAAATTCCCCATGAGGATCTAGATTTAGGCTAATCACCGTCCCCTGCGAGCTCCATTAAGAGGTCCCCCTTGGCGGTCCACGATCCCAGCAGCATCGACAGAGCGACCTCCCGCACCAGGATCTGCGCACATCAGTTGTCCATCAGATCTGGGCCGTCCCGTGGCAGCAGGCTTCGATGCCGCGATTCCTGTCTCGACGCACACTGGCGGCCACAAGCCCCTCGCCTCCAAGGTGTGCTCCGCTCCGAACCATGCACAGCACCTGTCCACGCGCCAAGTCGCGTCCACGCCGCGGCCACACTCCTTCGCGTGGGCCGGCGACCACGTAACGATTGCATCGCCCCTTGCCATCAGGGCCCGACGGCACCCAGACGAGCCGCCCCCATGTTGCTCGTGGTCCGCACGAGATGGAGAAATCCCCGCTGCCGTCGACATCACACAGGCGGGTGCGCCGACACAAGGGGGCTTTGCGTGAGAGTTCGCCAGGTTTGCCGACTGCGGCATCGTGCTGGAGCACCACCGCATGATCAGGGACCTGCTCGAGCACCCGTCTAGGTCTCCCTCGCTAGGAACGTGCCCGAACACCTAGCGAGTAGGAACTCGAAATCGACACTTGCCTTGCCCGTTGCACCCTCATGAAGTTGTGCCCTCACTGCCTCCGTCGCATCTGTCGCCGTCCTTGAGGCTGAACGACATGCGCGGGCCGAGCCACCGCATCACTGCTCTCCATGGGGAATTTCAAAGGAAGAAGATAGAAAAGACATGTGGGACCCACATGTTAACGGTCAAAGTAATGGTGTTTACGTTTTCAGCCTGGTGGGTGGGCCCATCTGTCATAATCGGGTTTAATAGGGCAATTGTTAGACTTGGTAGTTTTTTGCAAAAAAAAAATAGTCATAGAGTGATAGTTTTCAGCAAAATTTGGTTCACATGCCTTGGTGGAGAGCTGGCGGGAGCGCATGAACCTGCCTCGCACGAGCCGGCATGCATCCCTCCTCCGTGACCGCCTCCTGCGTTCCCTGGATCAGGGAGCCGCCGAGCCTCCTCGCCGCACATCGAAGTGCCGCCATCGTCGTCGGCCTGCGACAATGGGTTAGGGATTTGGATGACAGGTCCCTCTCGAATCACCACTGCCGGCCGGACGCGGCACACACGCACAATCATTGATCGGGTCACAGTCTGGAGATTTCGCTAGATTTTGGTGAGCGTACCTTGAAGATCGATCTGGGCGTTCCTTCTTCAGGCTGCTAGGGTTCCTCGTTCGTCTTCCTTCCGCGTCCGCAGACAACAACAATTTTCCTTTTTATTATCCTTCGCAGAAAATATTGTTTTCTAAATAAAAGGAACCCAAAGGAACTGAATATTCTCGAGAAAAATAGGGTGACACTACGCCTGCAATTTTTGTAGGGAATCGGTCCCCTTCGTAGCCATTGGATCTGTCCAACTCTGACCGTTGGATGGTGCTTGGGCAATATTGCCTGGAGCCCTAGAGTTCTCTTTTTGGCAATATGTCATACATCATCCAGGCTAGTCAATTTGCCTGAAAAATGATTGTTACTAACTGGGTCAAATATATATATATCGGTTATTTTGATGACAATTTGTGTATCTCCCGAGCTGTTCAAATTGACTTCTCATTGAGCAGCTAGGTGAATTTGAGGTAGCAGACTTGGTCAAGGGCAAACAGGTGATCAATTATTCTGGCACTAAGCTAAAGACCCAACATGAAGTCACAGTCAGGCCACGTTGGGAACCCCCAGACTTGCACCATGCCAAACTGAACGTTGATGGAGCCTTTGTGAAGGAAGATGGCTCAGCCGGAGCAGGTATGATTTTACGCGATCATGAAGGAGCAGTAATCTTTGCGGCAACACGAGTGCTTTTTAATTGCGGAGACCCCCTGGAAGCTGAGATGGCAGCTTTGGAAGAAGGGCTTCGGCTTGCTCTACACTGGTCAGACCTACCTCTCATTGTGGAATCGGACTGCGTCGAGCTACTACAGATGGTGCAAACGAAGGAGATGGACCGGTCGAGGCATGCGCACCGGGTTAATGAGATCAGACAGATTCTGACTCATGAAAGGAAGATTAGGCTAGTTAAAATAAGCAGGCATGCGAATGTGGCAAGTCATACACTTGCCTCTACGGGTCGCTTGCAACAATATACAACTTGCTGGCTACATAATTCTCCTATGGAGATAGCTAGCATAGTTGAAGCTGAATGTAATCCCCATGGTTGATCAATGAAAGTCCCTTTCCCACAAAAAAAAAAAGAATTGAGGTGCTAATTAGGTCTCCAGTAAAATGCATCATTGCCCCTGAACTTGTTGGCTAGGTCCAAAACAATCCTCAAACCTAGGAAGTGTACCAATACGGTCCTCATATTTGACAATATGAACTAAATACGGTCCCCAAACTTGTGGCACCAGTCCTGAGATACGATTGCACATACAACTCTTAGGTCTCCTGGTCAAAACAAAGGCGGCCTCCTGTCCCAAGAAAAGTTAGGGTTCCTCTGCCTCCCGTCGGCGATGTTGCCGTCCGCCTCGTCTTGGTCTTACTGCCGCGGTGTGGCGGCTGCTCTGCCTTGGTGGCTTCATGGCACAGATATGACATGGTTGTTGTGGAGGCACGTGCAGCACAGCTCGGTTGCTACATGGTTTCCCGGCATGGGGTGGCTGTCCGGTGTGGTGGTGGCCGACGACTTGTGAATGTGCTGCGGATTCTTCTGGCAGGCGTGGAGGTGGACTGGGATCAGGTGATATGCGCTACGGTGACATGCACGGTGACATGCGGCCCAAATTCAAATTTAAACATTGCGAAAAAATCTAAAGAAAATCATGCATGTTCACAACACATACTAAGATAACCCCACAAAATTTCAGATCAAAATTCGAAACATACATCGAGAAACAAAAAAGAGAAACTCAGATGTGAATAGTCACGGTGGGGCAGAGGTTTGTTGGTGGTGGCCTGGGCATGGGCCACGGCTATATGACTTCTTGCAGGGAGCCGATTGGGGCCGGGGTCGCCGGAGCGGCTGCTAGGTGGCCGAGTTGGCGGCTGCCATGTGCAGCCCCCATTTGTTGGGCCGACGTCAGCCTTCGCCGGGTGTAGTTGCCGGCAGTGGCCGGTGACGTGACAGGTTGTCGTGACGGAATTTGACGTGGTCCGGTCATCATGTTTGTGGTTTTTGTTGCTCCGTGTGAGAGGTTCGGTGGTTCTTATATCTTTACCTACTAATAAACCAGCGATTGCTTCTGGTCGTCCGTCGTCGGTCTTTTTGCAAAAATGTCCATGCTGTTTTATGTATTCAACCCGCAATCCTTTTTTAAGTGAGAAAAACGTTTCGTTCAGGCTGTTTGCTGCTGGACATATATCCTGCAAAGAAGTAAAGTCTGTTGGTCTAAGAGTACATTCCTGCACTGGTGATGTACTCCTAGATTGCTAAACAACCGCAGGGGATGATGTAGATTGCTGGTTTACTTCCAAAACCATGTTAGGTGGCTAAGCTGAACAGCCTGGCCGGCTAATTGATTAGTTAAGAGTTGGGATTAGCTACTCACATTGGCCTAGCTCGCTCGGTCTTGGTCAAGATCTAAAAAATAAGAAGCATACTTATCGCTTACTTCCAAAACCTTGTTAGTTGAGCCATGGATAGCAACCAATGGCCGGCCTGTTTATTTTATGGTTGTCCATCTAGCTGTACTCATTGATGAACTGCTAATGGAGTAAACACACATAGTTGACTTGACCAAAATGCATGCGAGCTCGCTTGGTCTTGGTCAATATCTAATCGTATGTGTTCTCTAGGTCAACTAGCCTGACGAGAACGATCTGAGCCGTGATAGATTCCTGTCTTCTCTTCAGCAGCTAGCAGTCTGAGGCCGGCCGGCCGAGGCAGCTTCAGGCTAGCTTCACTTCCTGCAGGTGAGATCAATCCCTTGAATGCATATGATTTCATCTTCTTAATTGCACACGGCCGGGTTTGTCTAGCTAGCTAGCTGCATAAATGAGCCCCATATCCTTGTTTGTGTTGAGATATGTGCTTAGAACTTTCTCTTTTTTGTTTCTTCCAAACGAACAAACATTTGATCTTGAAACTTTGCGGGTCTAGAGCATATGAGTACTAAAACGTTCGGAATATCTAATTTTAAACTCTATCGTTTTGGATATTTATATATGTTGCACAAAAAGAATCTAAAGCATTTCATGCACAGTGTAGTACTTGTGCATTGTTGACCTGCAAAGTTTCAAGTTCAGATTTTGTTTTGTTTGGGAGAATCAAAAACATGAAACTTGTACAGCGAGAGATCACGGATCTCAATGCAAAGCTGGATGGCCTGATAGAAGGTGGAGGCTAAAAAAATCCGCTCTCCGTCTTGTCTAGCTACTTAATTAGTATCTTCTTCGTTTGTAAGCTATTAGCAAGCTAATTCCATTCCCATCGGATTGACTTTCTTCAGGGTGTGTGTGGAGTTAATGGCGGTTAACCTGGAACAGCTTGTTGATGACAGCGATTGGACTGAGGTAAAGGTTATCAACCGCTACGCTGTGTTCATGAGTTATCTGTCCATGGCCATCAAGGGCTTGGGTTTCTTGGTGCTTACTTGGACCACCGTTGTACTACTCGGTGGCTTCGTCTCTATGCTGCATAAGAAGGACTTTTGGTGTTTGACGTTCATCACCCTTGTACAGACAGCTGGGTTAGTATTCCTCTCTCCCTTTTTTTTTTCGTATCACTTATATATAGCTCTGACTAGAAAAGATGTACAACAGGATTTTTGATGTTAATCTGAATGAGAAACTAGGCTATATGAAGAATGCATTCATGGGGTTCTTCGTGGCCATTGTTTGGGGCATAGTAGGTGAACAAATGGCCCCTCAAATGTCGATGTACCCATGCCCTTTGGTGATTCATTTCTTGACATATATGTGTCTCATGTCGTTGGCATTACTTTTAACATTGGTTCAAGTAGTGGTGTTTGCCATAATATTGGGCCCTCTGGCGATTATATATGTGCTTGGGATATTTATGTCCGGAGTGATTTCATTGTGGCGTCTGATAGAGCACGATTATGGGGGCAACTCGGATGGAGAAGCATCAAACCTATCGCCGGCGATGGACACCTTGTACTACCTTGCTCTGCTCTTCTGCTATAGGTTCGTGTTGGGTCGCGCGGAGCAGAAGATGCCTAAGGCCGGGGCCGACTCGAAAGTTCAAGTAGTACTTCAGAATTACTTGGATTATTTGGGATATTTGGGATATTTGGGATGTTTCGGTGTCGAAAGTTCAAGTAGTACTTCATAAGCATGGTGGAGATGCAGGATATTTGGGATAGTCCGAGCAATGTGACTGGGCAGCGCATGCTGATGAAACATCTGGTCTTGTCTGCATCATCCTCTCGACACGTACTGCAAAAATTGCATGACAGAGAGATGAGAAACCAGGCCGCGACGATAGTGGAGCGACTTGCATTCTACATTAATTTGGAGCAGTTTCCTCGGGGTATTCAACACATAGCTTCCCTAATCGGGACGTTTGAACAATAGTACAATTTAGCCGAGCCATATACCAGTTCCAAAAAAGAATATGAGCATCATTTAAAACTACAGGTCACTCGTCGGCGCCCTTCACTGGCCGGCGAACTTGGGGAAGCCTACAAGGAGTTGTTGTTACAAGGCCTGTCTATCCTCCGGAATCTTGCTGCCGACGAAAACAACTGCAGAGTCATGAGCGACACCCGAGATCTAGTCTCCAAGATCATGGCACCTGTCACTTCTGACCTACTCGTGATCATGGTACATGGTACGAAGTAGTAGATCGATCAATGGAAGTGATGAGCCAATTAACCAATGCTCAAGGAGAAACTGGTACCAAGCTACGTCGTGAAATATCAAGCAACGCAGAAGCAATCGGCACTCTCCATAGGATTGTTAGCTGTAAAAATTGTAAACAAGAGCTGCAGCAAAGAGCCATTTGGATTCTCACACGATTGTACAAGGACACTATCGGAACAAACATATCAGCTAATTTTGATTTTCTCAAAAGAGGAAATAGTTATTGCAGAGAAGATTTTATTAGGCTGCTAGTGAACATCTTTACTCACAATAACGAGTATAGCAGCTCCATCAGAGGATATGCAGGAGAAGCACTGTCTGAGATATGTTCCCTTGGCCGAATTAGTGATGCCACAATTGTCATACAAACAAGTGGTGATGTTGTTGATAGTTTCGCTCAAGTGCTTTTACATGAAGAGGACAAGACATGCGGACAAGCAGCGGCTGAAATTCTTGAGCATCTATGTACCCATTACACCAAGGATGATGAATACCTTGGCAAACTTAAGAAGGCAATCCTCAAGGTAATTAGTCCTTGTCAAATGATGAATACCCCTGCATTATAAAATTGTTGCCAATACGCTTGATTTATATATCACCTTATTTAGTGTAATTAAGAGTGCTAATTTCCTTGTCGTGATAGGTGATTGGAAAAATACTTTGTTGTGGAGACGTAACGCATAATGGAAAAGACATAGAAAGCCTGTGCGATGGCAAAGAAGAATACAGTGATCGGGACAAGAAGGACGAGGGATTCCAGGTGGACGCACTCTCAAATATGCCATTGAACTTGCTATCGCCATTGTTATCCCTTTGTGGCACAGTCTACGACATGAGGTTGATCGTTGATTTGCATCCTCAGTTGGATGCATCTAGCTTTCTAAACAAGCTCAAACATATAGTAGTTGAAAAAAGTGACTCCACCGTCGAAAACTTGTCATTGTGCAAGGCTACCGGTAATATGGTCATATCAATGATGAAATACTACAGTAGTGGCGGGTTCTTCAAGCAAGAGCACTTTGGAAGCTTGATAGAGGCACTCTCTGCTACTTCCAAGAAAATGCTGGATCTCGACTACTCAGTGGTTTGTTCTTCTGCCAGCAGCTCCGAAACCAGATCGAAGCTTGACAGACGTACTCTCGTGTCCCTCGTGAGAGAAGCGAAAGAATTGCTTGCTAGCAGGGTACCATCTGCCTCTTTCAGTGGCTGATTTACAATCATGTTCAGAAACTTTTTTATGTATTTTCATTCACTGGTTGGTTATGTATTGTATGAAGACGATGCATTGTCTGCCGTATTTTCGATCAGTGTACTTCTCATTAAGAAAATGCCGTTTACATATTACTCTTAATAGCTGTGTTTATGATCTTGTAATATCTGTATTTATGATCAGTGAGAGAGAAAATGTTCTCCACTGTTCTCTGTCAGTGTAACCGATTCTGACACAACAAGTTTACAGCTTTGCATTCCAAAAAGGTTAGGGAAACGTTTCCTGACGGACTACCGGCGGAGCGCTCCGCCGGTCGCCCCTCGCTCGCTAGCCTTTTTACGCAGAAGCTACTGGGCCAGGTGCGTTCCTGGGCCTCAAGTGAGATATCCCTTTTCTTATCTCTCCCACGGAACTTTTTTTTCTTTGCTTTTTTTCTTCTTGCTCTTGCCTTTTGGTTCTTTGCCTCCTTACGCACCAGCCATCCCTTACTCCTTTCATCATTCACGGGCAAAGATACAACCGATGAGTCTCGGTGCTGCAACCTTCGTCGCCTTTTGCTACGACCGGCGACGGGAATTGATGCAATCATTTATGTCGATAGCGACATTGACAAATTTTGCTTCAACCGTCATCGGTATTTGCTACGACCGGCAATTGCAATTGCTACAACCATTATTTGTCGATGTCGCGACCTGCGACCCGCGATAACGAAGACGACGATTTTGCTTCAACCTTTGTCAGTTTTTGTTACGAGTATTTCATGTTGATGATGTGACCCACAATGGCGGCAACAATGATTTTGCTTCAATCTTCATCGACTTTTGCTACGACCAGCGATGAGAATTGCTACAACCGTTCATGTTCACAACGCGACCCATGACGGCGGTGGCAACATTTTTGTTGCAACCGTCACTGAATTTTGCTACTACCGAATAATTTTTTGCTACATTCATTCTCGAGGCCATGATGCTTTTCAACTTAGATGCGACCGGCGACGGCGAGGACTTTTTTATTGATGCAACCGGCATCTTCATTTGCTACAACCATTTAACAAGAAGCTTCAAACCCAGGACGGCCCCGCGGCAACAAATGCTACAAACCATGAACGGCAAAGGGCTACAACCATGAACGGCGAAAGCTGCAACCTGCGACGAAAAAAGCTTCAACCGGTGAAAAAAAAGTTTTAAACATCTCGCGCACCGACGAGGAAATCTCTCTCTATCATCTTGTTGAAGCTTTTTTCATATAAGTTTGAAACATTCTGTGTCAATGGTTGTATGTCTCCCTGATTTGCCTTGCTGTTTGAAGCCCCGGTTGAAGCTTTTTCCATGGCGTGTGTGCCCCGTAGGTGGGGGATGCTCGAGAGCATGGGTGAAGCCGGCGACGAGGACGGCCGGCGAGAACTGACCCCGCCACAAGGACAGTCGGCGAGGAACGCGACCAACGGCGAGGACGAACGGCGAGGAACGCGACCAGTGGCGAGGACGTCTGGCGAGGAACGCGATCAGCGGCGAGGACGGTCGGCGAGAGGCGGCGACGGGAGAAGGACAGCTCGCCGGGGTGGGGGTGGGGGGAGAGCGCCGCTGCACGTTGACTCGCGTGCGAAGGTAGAAGAAGATTGACGACGAGAGGGGATCTGACGGCTAAAGGGTGGGCAGATCTGACGGGCAAGGTGCGACCGGCCCAAATTTGGGCCGGCGCACCGGTGCAGATCACTCGCCAAAAGGTTATCACCCTTTAGGGCTCTTTTAAGGATGGTAGTAACATTATGGTCAGTTTGGTATGTTCGGCGGAAAGCAATCCATGAGGCAATATTTCAGAGCCCGATTCAAACCATCGCCTTTGTGGATTCCTACTTACATGAGCTGCAACATCTTCAGAAGCCGACAACGCAGCCATCTGGAGTCGGCCGATCTCCTCGGCCCACAGGTGAAAGATGGCTCGCCCCGCCCCAGGACTATATGAAGATGAATGTTGATGGTGCGGTCGCTCGCAACAGAAGAGGAGGAGCAGTTTCGGCAGTATGTAGAGACAGTCAAGGACTTTACCTTGGGTCCTCATCGATGGTGTATCCCGGAGTAACTGACCCAGTGATGCTCGAGACATTCGCCTGCAGGGAAGCTCTAGCTCTTGCAGAGGATCTTAATTTGCAAAAGATAATAGTGGCGTGTGACAGTCAGGGAGTGGTTGACGACATCAACAAGGGGACGGGAGGACCCCATGCTGCTATAGTACATGAAATAATAGGCCGTAGAAGTGATTTTCAGTTTTGTAATTTC
Source organism: Secale cereale (assembly GCA_902687465.1). Classification (NCBI taxonomy): domain Eukaryota; kingdom Viridiplantae; phylum Streptophyta; class Magnoliopsida; order Poales; family Poaceae; genus Secale; species Secale cereale. The sequence continues at coordinate 722,627,669 of LR738709.1, read as the reverse complement.
ATCCATGAGCGCGGAAACTTTAACTTTGAGGCTCATAAGCTCGCCAAGTTCTCTTGTAACCTGCAATTAGGTAGACATGTGTGGTTGGGAATCCCTCATGACCCAACAGTTGTACCTATGAACGTTGCTTTGGAATAAAAAGCTTGGCGAGTTCTTCTAAAAAAAAAAACCCCTTTAGGGCTCTTTTGATTTGAAGGAATTTTATAGGATTTTTGAAGAATTAATATCCTTCATAATTCTGTCTAAGTTATTAGTCCTTTGATTCATAGGACTGGATCCCATAGGAATTTTTCCTATGGAATCTTGTGTACTGCATTTCATAGAAAATCTGACATCCACTACAACCTCTTTCCACAATTCCTTTGTTTTTCCTAGTTAAAAATCTAAAATCCACTTCAACCCCTTTTCACAATTCCTTTGGTTTTCCTATGGCATTAAACACTCCTTGCTAACTCCAAGTATTCAAGTGGACATGCCACTACAATCCTATACTTTTCCTATTCCTGCTATTGCACTTTCAGAATCCTGCAAATCAAAGTGCCCCTTAAATTTGCCTAACAATTATGCCAAACTTTCTGTGTGTCATGTTGACAATTGCACATAAACCACGGCGATTCACCACTAAAATTCTACATCAGCACAGTTAAAGTTACACTCTTATCAAAGTCAAGAACAGAAAAAGGAATGTTGCTACAAACACTTGCAGAGGATCATTCTCGAGCAGAGGATCATTCACGGTTTACAACACAGCTTAAACGAACAAATAAAACAGGATATACACGGCCCGGCGCTACCACCTAGTGCAGTCTCGTCAGCTCCTCCACCCGCTTGGACAGCTCCTCGACGGGGACCGCCATGGCCTTGGCCACCTCCTCCATCTTGGCCCTGTTGAGGTCGAGGAACGACTCGATCAGGTCCCCATCCAGGAAGTTGCGGGCCTCCGACGTCTTCTTGTCGTTGTGGAACGACCGCCACTGCTCGTGGCTCAGGCTGCCCACGCCCTTGATGAACTTGACCAGGGTTGTCTGGAGCTTCTCCAGGAACACATAGTGGTCGTGGGGCAGGGAGGCGATGATGCCAATGACCCCGTTGATGGTGCCGAAGATGACCGTGGGGATCTGGCCCATCTCAGAGTCTGGGAGGCGCATCACAAGCGACCCGTGCCGGAACCTGTTCACAAACTCTCCAAGGTGGTACTCCCCAACCACCTCCAGCCTGCCCCTCTCCTCGTCTGTGGCCGCGTCGCTGTTCTTGCGCACTGTGAAAAGGTTGTAGCTGTTCTCTGCACCGACATAGATGTCATCGTCAATCATCTCAACTGCAGTCATCCAGTTCGCATTGTAGTCCCTAGCGAGCTCTTCGATCGCACTCTCCTCATGCTGCTCAAGAAAAAGAGAACATTAGTCATTGGCCTGATGAAGAACTGCTATGCAAATGGAACCAGTGTTATGTGCATTAGATGTCAAACAGCCGATGCTTACCTTGTACACGAGCAAAGATATCGACTTCATCAGGTCTCCGACTACAATGAAATCACCACGAGTTTGGGTATACAGGGCAAGTATGTGCCCATGATGGCCACATTCAGACTGCAGCTCATGGGAACCATCTTCCCGCGTCATCCACTTGTATAACTGAATCTTCTGGTTGATAGCTGCCAACAATTTCCCATTGAATGCATTTAGAGAATAGACAGCTCCTTTTGTTTCTTTCTCTACGATTAATTGCAACCTTCCATCCTCGACAGCAAATACAAGGATCCGGCCCTACACCAAGATGCAGTCACGTAAGCACTATGTGCAGGAAAAATTAACAAAGAAATTATTATCACCAAAGTTCAAGGGGGTACAGAAGAGAAGAACACAGCAATAAGGGAACACCAAGCTCTTCTAATTATTACCTTTGTCGGTTCATTCTCCTCAGGTAAAACATACGCTGTCCCCACAATGTAATAGAAGTTATTATCATCCGAGAACGAGCAGCTAATCATAGAGCAACCACATTCGTATTGATCGAGAGGATGTGTAGACAGAAACTCAAAAGTTTGATGATCCATCAAACGAATGAAATGTGCCTCGCTCTCTTCCATGCTATTCTGGGTGTACTTGAAACTGCAGAACGCCAGTGTCCTGGACTGTTCCTGATGGCAAATGCGTCGTGCTTGTTCATTCAACGGAATCGTGCGGATATGAAGCTTCTGAATATCATCAATAGTTCCAATTGAAAGTTCACCTTCTTTAGCAATTGCAAGGCTGTGAATGATATACACAAAAAGAAACCAACTTAACAGCAGGTTTAAGACAATCATCATATCGTTTCAAAGTAACTGCTGCCAAGAAATTAATGGAATGGAACACAAAGAACATTTGAAAAGCCCATAGCATCAAGTAGAACAGGTTAGCATTAGCAGCCATTTTTTAACACCATATATAATTTTGTACAGTGTAGTATACAAGAAACTGAAGTGTCGAATGATAATCATAACATTGGCTTGTATGCATCAAGAACAAATGGAGATGGTGTAAACAAATCGAAAGAAGAACATATCGTATGAGAAAATGAAAAGAGAATTTTGGTACTATTGTTTTCAGCACAGAATGTGTCAGGTTTCATCATATTATAATCAAGGTTGATTCAAATATATTGATTCTGCCGGCATACAAGCATTAAGAGCTAAATATGCAAATACTAAAAAAAAAAACAGCCATTCTCAGAGATAAAAAGAGAGATACCTGTCAGGAAAAGCAGCTGTATTGAAAGGACACATGTGATTAACTTCTTTCAGATTGACATTGCTGTACAGCAGCTTCTTATTGCTACTGTAGATAACAGTTGGTCTATCAGAAGAAGCAAACACATGGGTTGTGCCCTTTGATGAGAATGTACGGAGGCTAATTGGCTGGGTACCAAGAGAAACCTTCTTTCTATCTGTTAGTTCACCTGTACTAGCATTCAGTAGAAAACTGAAAAGGTGGCCATCTCCAAGAGCACAAAGCAAATATGAAATCTGAAAAATTAAATTAACTGAGGTCAACAACATTGGTAGCTGAAATTAGCTTTATCTTTTTATGATGAAACATGAGGTCAACAACATACCCCTTCCAAGGTGCACATCAGAACTGACCGAGGAACAATTTCTCCACCTAAATTTTCCTTCCTGATTAATTCAAGGTCAGGAAGTGAAAATATGCTCACACTTATATCAGTCCACATCCCAATAGCAGCCAGAGAGCTATACTGTGGATTCTCCCCTACTGGGTTCAAATCAACACAGGAAATCTCATGTTCTAGCTGCGCATGTTTCACTTCAACCAGCTTAGCATCCCTAATCTCTAGGTAAACAAGATGGCCACCACCGGTCGCCAACAGGACCTGCAAACACAAAATGTGTTATTTCAAGGTACAGCTGAAAGCTAATATTGATGTGAATTCAAATCATGTATATAATGAACAAGTGTCTCTCAAGTCCAGCCACAAGAGGCCTAAATGACACTCCAGGGCATTATTTTGTAGGTAAAATACAAAGATTTTGACCTTGGGAGTCAAGAAACAAAGTTGTTAACAATACAAAATGAAGAAAGAACTGAAAGGCATACACACAAGGAGCCCTAGTGTTGAATGTGGGCCGCTTTATCAACAGTAGACCCTCTGGTAAGTGATTAGTTCCCCTCCCTTCTCTTGCTTATGAGTTATGATTCATATCTCTAAACCTCTCCTTTCCGCCAAAAAAAGAACACTTCTCAGTGTAGTTTGTTCAATTTGTCTTTGTTGACTATGATTATGTGTATTGACAAAGAATTAAAACATGAATACCCCAAAGACATATTTTCTGTCACACACATGTTTAATAAGATGGTCAGTGGTCACGTAGGCAATATGCCCAAAGAGAAAGGAGGGGTCGCATGTAGATACCCACCTGACTGGCATTAGCTGATGCAACATTGACTGAAAATCCTTCCGGTGCATTCCACTGATCCACTAGCTCCCGAGAAGTGCAACTGACTAACCGGACAGAATTAGCAGTAACCTGCCATCGAGAATAGCTCATAAGATGCTAAAAGGAAACCAGGGACATACAAAGATGGTATGTCATCCACAATACTTTTTCATTCATTACTGAAATCATCCACAATACTTTTTCATTCATTACTCAGGATTAATCCATTTCCATCTACTGTTTCATTTAACTGCCCTAGCTCCCATATATTTTACTGGGATACAATAATATAGTTGTGGTTTATCAAGGAAGGCAGAGAAACCAAATAATTCATTAGAAAAGGCACCTGTATAAGCAGATCATTGATGGCATTTTGGCAGAACAAAGTCTGGATTTGTGCATCAAACCCTTCGATCTCAATTTCTTCTAATTCATCTTCCATGTTCATAGCCAAGAACCGAGTCTCACTTATAAAGCTCACCACCAGATACATGTCATACAGATCACTGAAGGAAGACTTCAGTGACCATAATCCCTTGATGCCTTGCAGCTCTACTGAAGCCTACTTGCACAGGAGAAGATATACAGATCAGCTTTCTAGAGTAAACTATATGACATGTCAGAGTACTGTTAAGTTCCTTGCAAAAATTGGTTATGCACAATTCAATACCTGCTCATTAATCCCTATACCATTACGAACCACTCGAATGGAACCATCCTTGAATGCTCCTGAACAAGTGACCACCTGACCTTGGCCTTGCCTATCAAGGTCAACCACGCAGAAGTCCACAATGGGTCCAAGATTCACATACCGTTCAAGGATTTCAACGAATGAACCAGTTGCATCAGGTTGGAGATTCAGCTTTACCAGCTGTCAAGACCAACGAATCATTTAGTGCAAATTTCAATTCTGAAGAACTACACAACGGATGACTGAAACTTTGTTGCCGGTACAGTAAGTGCACACAATTTATTGCACATGCAGGCATACAATTCTGTGGGTGCACTGCCCTGTTAGTTGTTACTGCTTTACTTTTACTTTTAGGAGGGTGAGGGTGGGAAAGTAGCTTCAAACAAGTTGACATAACTCATAAGCACTAGTACAAGTTACCAATGGAGATGCAAGATTTTTCATCTAACATGCAGCAGTTAATGAATAGCATGCATATTCAATTGCTGCATGGCACCAAAGTAGACACAAGTTGTTTCTCTGGCATGGAGTAAGAAGCAAGAGTAGTGGTAGCTTGTAACTTTGCTACTGACCCACCTGTGAATCACCAAATCGAGAACCAACATAGACAACACCATTATCAAGATACGATATTGACGATGCAACTGAAGTCTCTCCCAAATGCTCAATTTTCAAACCAGTTACCCTAAAAGTAACCAACACATGAAAAGAGAGAATTTGTAAGTAGTAAATCAAAGGTTCTTTTAGTTCCAAAATAGTGCACAGGCTAGTACCTTTCTCGTTCCTGGGTAAGGACAAGTAAATGCAAAATGCCTGAATTATCACCAAGTAAATAGCGAGAGCCATCTGGGTCAACCCGTCCGTAAGCTCTTGTGATGGACTGGCAAGACATAGAAGATCAAGGGTAAATAATTACATCACTGTACAGATCATGTAACTGGTGACTAGAATACAAGAAATATGAAGAGATGTAAGTATTACCTGTTTGATTGGTATAGCTTTAAATGTAGAATTAGCATTGCAGTAAACTATTGTCTCCTCGCCAATAATTATGACACCGCCGAGTGGGGCGGGTACAGGTACTAAAAGACCAGCTCCGTTGTCTAAATTGTTCTGTGACCAAGGACCCTCAACGAAGTCTTTCTCCTTCAGTGCAACTTCATATGTCTTCACATGCCTGGCATCTTTGTTATCCTGACATGTAAGTACAGAAAACACAAGTCATCAAGATGTGTTACTATTACGCTAGTGGTCAAATTATTCATAACAGAATTACAAAGGTATGAAACTTGAAAGGAAAAAAGATTTGGCACAACAGCAATACAGAGAAGGTATGTTCAATCAGTGCTCAAAAGATAATAGTTAGATTGTTTCAGTACATCAATGGCGCAGCTTGTGATGTTAAAACTAAAAAACCAGTCCAAGAGTTGTATAGGGGTAACTTCAAGTTTTACAGTGAGGAATGGAACAATGAAGAGCAAGTCAGTTTTGTTTTATTTAATACAATAAACAAAGTAATCATCCCAGTAGTATTGAATTGCATCGACATGTCGAAACAAAAACAAAAATATATATGTACAATATAATCCAATAATCTAGAATGGCAAATAAAAAATAAATCACAGGATAACATTATCAACTAATCTAGAAACTCAAAGCTACAAACATTCACCAGTAACATATGGTATACCATGTATGACCAGTGAAGCACTGTAAGTTGCGGACAGATTACACTTTAAAGGGCAAAAAATAATGGATCGAATGCACAAACTAATACACCGTATTTGTTCCACTTGAGTAAAAGGGCAAACTCTATCAATTCATTTAGTTCAATACTCTGTCCTGCTTGATTTTGATTTTCATAGTAGAAAAATGTTGTAAAGAAATGCAGAAGCTTGAGCAAACCTGATAGAGGACAACTATCGTAGGTCTGACACAGCCATACAGGAACTTGATGTCCAACACTTGAAGCTCTTCTAGTCTGACATATAACAAGAAAAAAGAGGCTAAATATAGGGTGTCTGATGTAAACACATCTAAGTTAACCAGGTCAAATGGTTTAACAAAGAACATCATTAATGAAGCATTAACTCTATCATGAACTTCTAACAACTGTGCTATCCATCTACTAGTTACTATAGGACAGAAATAAGCATGAAAACATCGGTACGACTTTCTATGCGGCTCAAAAAACTTTAGGCTTTAACTTGACCAACAAGCATGTAAAGACAGAGTAATATCAGAACCGAGACATTTATGCATTTTCCTAAACGAATAGCAGATCAAGATGAAGGGGAGCCTTGGCACAGTGGTAAAGCTGTTGCCTTGTGACCCAAAGTGGTCACGGGTTCAAGTCCTGGAAACAGCCTCTTGCAGAAATGCAGGGAAAGGCTGCGTACAGAAGACCCATAGTGGTCGGACCCTTCCCCAGACCCTGCGCAAGCGGGAGCTACATGCACCAGGCTGCCCTTAATAGCAGATCAAGGAACATAAATATAACACTGAGAAACCGGAACAAAGATGATTTTGTGTACATTATGCTTGCCTCTGACAAAAGAAACAAGATCCCATAAAAATTCAAACTCATGGAGCTACCGGGCAAAAGCATGACCATGCGCCTCAATAATCTAGTTGCAGACTACAATGTACCACATATATGTCTGGACTATATCACTAAATGAATGGTTTAATCTGCAATGCCATTCAGTTATTCATGCCATACTGGTACCTGATATTGAAAGCTTCCTTCAGCTGTCCTTTGTTGTCGAATGGTATAACCTGCCACACAAGGATTCCATTAAAGGATAGGAAATAGGAGCAACATACAAAATTTTCTCTGGGCAATATGAATGTGTAGCTTGACTCCAAGAATGAATGAGCGAAATTCATGAAATATAAGTAGCAGACAGTGGGCTCACCTTAAACAATCCATCATAGAGGTGAAGGCCAATAAGTCTACAGTCAGGGTCAATGATCCCAATCTGCATTACAAGTAAAAAAGGACACCAGTAGCATTATCGTTACAGCTTAAATTAAGAGACAGAGTGCATCACTCTCTTTAGTACATACGGCATGCTATAAATTGATATAGGAAATGGGAAGTTCAAATAAGGCATAAATTAATATCATTTCGCAAACCAGAAGTAGAGTTAAAACTTGAAGCTTTGAGTATAGTACCTGTCCATTGTCCGTAGGGCGGCCAATGCGATCAGAAACATCTCCCATGGATCTACATAATCCAAGCAAATTATACTCCATATGAAAGCATGCTAATAACTCTCAGAAAGTAACATGCAGTGACAATGTGCGTCCTGTTTTTAACAACACGCTATGCGGGCACAAGATCATCTAGATGCATGGCCTGTGATTTGTAGACCTAAGAAGAAAGGGGGACTTGGTATACAGAATCTGGAAAAAATTAATGTCAGCCCGCTGTGTAAATGGTGGTGGAATCTGGAAAGTAAGGAAGGTATGTGGCAGGATATAGTTAGAAGAAAATATGATATTCAGAATGGTGTCAGTCTGGTAAATGGCTGAATGGCTCTATCAATAGTTCACCTTGCTGAGCTGATTTGCTGAAGATCAAACAGTTGTATACTAAAGGGAGAATTATGATGATTGGTAATGGCCAGCAAACAAACTTCTGGGGTGATATCTGGTGTGTTGATAAACCCTTGAAAGATCAATATCCTGATTTGTTTGCAATTTGCAATGATACAAGCTGCACTGTTAAACAGCTAGCAGAAAGGAGGTGGAGGCTTACTTTTGGAAGATGAAGACAATGAGGATCGAAGCAAGGACTGCTGCAGACAAGGCAGATGAATCGGAAGCAAGAGCGGTTATGGAGGAAGATTGAAATATGAACGATGTAATGGAAGCTTTTATGGGCTTTGGCGGCTATTTCTTCCATGTAACTGGGCCTAGGATAAAACTTGAAATGTGCTCTCAGGGTTGTTCTTTAATTATTTTTCAGTTAGCGGTTATATGCGGCAGCGATCGGCGAACCTTGTTTAGTTTTTGCTTTGCATTAGGATGTTTTCTTTTGTTTTTGTTCCGTTATCCCTTGATGGTGGAACCCGATCCTTTTCTGGGATCGTATGAAAAGAGAAAACCATCGAGGTGCCCATTTGAACCACAAAGGTGAAACAAGTAAATCAAAGGTAACCCCACCCAACATATGCATATGCCACCTACCATCACCTCTCATGCTGGCAAAAGACCTACTGACAGAGACAGCGAGCGGCAACTTATGTTAGCTTTCCCTCCCTCTCAATATGCGCCTCTACCACCATTTAAACAGGCCACCGCCTACTCAAATTAGACATGCCCGACACACCTGTCTAACCAACCCAGTCAGCTGCTAGCACTGCATAGAAAACTTTATTTCAGGTCCTTGTATGGCTGGATTGTAATCAAATGTTCGTACAAAAAATCATAACTTCATAGGTAAGAGCAATAAGGAGGCGCGACCTAAGTCAAAATTATTTCCCCTTATCTAGATTGCAGCTTTATACACAGTTAACTAGAGAGCAGTCTTCTATACCCAACATAATTAAAGTCAAAAATATTTCCCCTTCCCTTGTTACGGTTTTTCCTTTTTGAACAAAGGAAGTGTCCCAAAGGACCCAGAGCTGGCATTAATTATCCAAAGATATTACAAGCCAGTCATTCCAGCCACCCTGCCTAACACCGAGCACCGTAAAGAAGACTGCTCCCTAAGTATGGTAAATAGGTAATCGACCATGGCAACCTTCCTGGCCTGCCTGGATGAAAAGGTATCACCTTGATGACAGTGTGTGGGACTCGTGATACACAGAATTGCATGACAGTCAACCATAACCACTGGACCATCCAATTTCATGGCTCTAAAACACCAATATTATCCCACGAATACATGCCAATTTACGCACTTGCCTTGCAAAACAAAGCCAAGGGCATAAAGAGTCCATACCTGGTGAGAAGCTCTGATTTTTCCGCGTCCCACTGCAGGACGCAGAACTTGTACCTCTCCGTGGCGACGAAGAGGAAGTCCTGGGCCTCATTCTGAAATGGGGGAAACAGGTAGGGAATCATTCTGACAGAAACATCACACCGTACAAAGAAAAAAAGCAGCCTTTGAAGGGACGGGGCGTTGACTCACGTGAGGCCGGAAGAGCTCGATTGTCGCGATCCTCCCATATATGGGCACGTCCAGCATCGGCTGGCAAGAAAACAAATGTTACGGTCTTACAGAAACGGCAGATTATCATGCAAGCAAAGAAAGAAACAGAGGGGTGGGCGTCTGTCGGTTACCTGAAGGCCCTGCGGCGTGAGCAGGTGGATCTCGATGCGGGTGCATTTCCTGAAAGTTGACGGCGAGCAAACACGTTTAGCAGCGGGATTTGGCGGGAACCCGGCATAACAATAATAATAATAAAAGGGAAAAACGATGGCATCTAGCTAGTGAACCACACAAGACTGCAGCTGATGAAACAGCTTCCTGAAGGCATTATCGATTTGCCGCCGCATTGAGACACATATCAGCTCTGTCAATTTTGCCCGTCTATCATCGTCAGGGTACCTAGGTGTGGTGAGCGCGCAGACACGTCGTCCTATGTACCAGTGCCATTTTGCTCCGGCCCGACGGCCTAGACCTAGAGAGCACCGCGGTGGGACCTAGGGCCGTACAGTAGAGTCAATCACCCATGGCCCCGGATCCTCCTGGACGGCTCGCCGGAGAGGAACCCCTAGGCCGCGGCAGAACAAATCAGGCGCGCGCGGATGCGTCTGGCGAGGAGCAAAACCCTAGGCGAGCACGAACGCGGGCCAGCGGGACCCAGCGGCGGGGGCGCGCGGGGCCGGGCGGGCGGGAGGTGAACCCTAGCTAATGGACGGGAGGGAGGGAGGGGATTCGGGGGGGCTTACGCGACGATGAGGTTGAGCTGGTGGGGGCCGGTGAAGTTGCCGACGCAGGAGTGGCTGACGCTGGTGGGCTTGTGCGCCGTCACGACGTAGTTCCACGTGCTCATCTCCCCTCGCCGCCCGCCGCCGCCGCCGCCGCCGGAGGAGGAGGAGGAGGGTTCTGGGCTCTGGAGCGGTGGTAGGAGAGAGAGAGAGGGGAGAGATGCGCTGCGGATGGGCTCCCCTCTCCCCCTCGTTTTCACGGTGCTGGTCTGGACGCACGGGGCGCCGCTCGCCTGGGCCGCGTTTCGGCCTGCCCGCTCAGTAGGCCTGGCTTTGGGCCTCGTTCACTTTGGGCCCACGTCCATCCGTGCCGAGGCCTTTCCATGGATCGATGGATCACCCCCTAAAAAAACAAAAACTCGAAAAAAAAAAGGATACGATGGTATGATCTATCGTGTCTTGCACGTGCTTCGAGAATTCTACTAAGAAAAAAGTGCTTCGAGAATAAGATACTGTGTGATATCCTTACGTTTTCTTCTGAATAAATAAAAAAGAGCTCACCCTTTTAGAATGAATACCAGCAACACCGGAGTAGGTCAGGTTCGGGCTCATCACTACATGATCCATTTAGTATTTACAGAAGAGCTAATGCTGGGCCATTGTTGAAGCTATGTTCAGACCAAGGTTGAGCTTGCCAAGGGTTACAATGTGAGCTGAATTACTATGCCGGTGCAGAAAACAGTTCATCATCAATGTTATTCACCTCTTCACAGTGCGCAAGAACAGCGACGCAGCCACACAAGGCTGGAGGTGGTTGGGGAGTTTGTGAACGGGTTCATTCCGGCACGGGTCCCTCGTGGTGTGCCTTCCCAACTCGGAGATGTACCAGATCCCCACAGTCATCTTCTGACACCATCAACGAGGTCATCCTTTTTCTGTTTCTGACGTTTGATAAGGTGTGTCTTTCTCCGGGCTTGATGTACAATTTTGACGGTCAATCGCTGTGGTTTACTAGCGTGCAGTTGCCAACATGGCACCCATGCATAAAGTTTGTCATAATTACTAGGCGAATGAAAACCATGATTACCAATCACCTGGGGAGGCGGTTCTGCTAAAATTCCTTCAGTAATCACATAAAGGAGCGGTAGCTGGAAAGAGAACAACACGAGCAAGGGCGGCCCAAATGTAAATTCAGGCAAATCTAGTATTCGCAGGAAAGTTGAATTACATTCAGAAGAAAAAAAAGCAGCCAACACATAAGCAATGATCGAAGGCTCGAAGCTACATCCAGCAGGAAATAGATGGAGTAGCTCTTAAACCTGGGGTGCACATAACAGTGCATAATATTTTCTCTCGCTCGAACCATAAAACACAAATATAAAAGTACATACCAAAATCTTATTCATGGCACTGGTAACAATAAAATGCAAACACCCGCTTTATCAAAAAATATGCAAACACCCGCTGGTTATACGGATGGAGCACACCATGCATATATATATATAGTCTTCATACAATACACATCCAACCAGAACCTGTGAATGAAAATATGTATAATAAGCATCTAAACTTGATTGCAAATCAGCCACTGGAAGAGGTAGATGGTACCATGGCATGCAGTTCTTTCGCTTCTCTCACCAGTGACACTAGAGTACGCCTCTCAAGCTTCGATCTGGATTCGGAGCTGGTGGCAGAAGAACAAATCATGGAGTAGTCGAGATCTAGCATGGTCTCGGAAGCACTAGAGAGCGCCTCTATCAAGCTCCCAAAGTCCTCTTGCCTGAAAACCCACTAGGCCACCACCATTGTATTTCAGCATTGATATGACCATCTTACTAGTAGCCTTGTACAATGATAGATTTCCGATGGCACTGTAGCTTTCTTCCACTACTATCTCCTCGAGCTTGTTTAGAAAGCTAGGTGCATCCAACCAAGGAGACAAATCAATGATCAACTTTGTTTTGTAGACAGTGCCACAAGCAGTGACAATAGCAAGTTCAGTGGCATTTTTGAGAGTGCGTCCACCTGGAATCCCTCGTCCTTCTTCTCCTGCTAAATGCTTTCTTGTGTGTCATCGCATTGGCTTTCTATATCTCTTCCATTATGTATTTCGTCCCCCGCGACAAAGCATTTTTTCAATCACATGCGATGAGAATTAATTAGCATTCCAAATTAGGCTAAAATAGGTCAAAAATCATGTATACAAAAAAGTAAAATGTTTATTGGAAAAGTAGACACAAAAAAATCTTTACAAAATATTAATCATGGATTTGAAAACTTTAAACATGAATAGAAGAATTTTTCTAATGTATATGAAAATTCTATAATGTGTATGAGAAAGAATTAGATATCAAAACATATATATGAAAAATGTTAATAATGTATACAAAAAATGTGTATACAACAATGTCCTTGATCTATACAAAAAGTAAAAAGTTTATATAAAAAGTAGACATAAAACATATGTTTTAAACATGTTAAACATATATTTGAAAATATTAAACATACATATGAAGAATATTTCTGATGTATACAAAAAAAATACAGTGTGTTTGCAAAAAAGTAGACATAAAAAACATAATTTTTCCAAAATGTTAATCATCTATTTGGAAAATGTTAAGCATGCATATAAAAAAATCCCTAATATATGCAAAACTGAACAATGTGTATGGAAAACGTAGACATAAAAAACATGTTTTAAAAATAGTTAATCATATATTTGGAAAAATGTTAAACGTGTATGTATAAAATATTCCTGACGTATGCACAAAATATACCATGTTTATGGAAAAAGTAGACATAAAAAATATTAGATTTCAAAAAATATTAATCATGCAATTCTTTTAAATATAACGTGTATACGAAAAAAATCCTGATGCTTGCGAAAATGTTGAATCTCTACTACTATTAAACAATCGAGTTGTGGCAGAAACATTACATCTCAGCCATACATTCGTCATCTCTCAATGGTCCGGATTGCCTCAATGTTGTATCACATCATTTATCATAATCAATTAGCAATAATTACCATGATCTATGCCATCATAATTACACAATAATTACTACGATCTCGCTCCAAACTGGGCCTATTTTAATCGTGTCAATTAGCAAGACTTACCATGATATACACCATCATATTTATATTTTTTGAAACTCAGCCTTGTGTGATGCGTACATAGAAGGAAACTATCAATTAGCAATAATTACTATGATATATGCGATCATGTTTTTTTTGAAACTCGGCCTTGTGTACTGCGTACATATAGAAGGAAGAAAAAGAAAAAGGCCTAGCCCATGTTGGCATGTAGGCAGAGAATAACGTGGAAACCAAATCGCTTGTTTCCCTGTTTGTTCGGATCACAGGATCGATCAGACCCTGACCTTGATTCCGATCGTTCGTTGACTTTCGTTACTTCCTTCTTTTCGTTCACCTGTTTGAGTGTTCATCGTCTTCGATGGCTTGACTCTTAGTTTGACTCTCCCGGTCTTCTCGTCCTGAGGAACGACGGCGACGTGGGCCTACAGCGCTACGTGGCCACGACAGGTACGAGCACGTCTCCTTACGCAGTCGCGCCCAACGCCCTATGCCTTCGCATGTACCGTTAATTACTTAAACTTGTTTGGAACTGGGGTTCAGAGATCGACCATCAATTCATCCTGGATCAAATCCATTTTCAAGGAACAAAATGCCTGATCAGCGCCAGGCAAGTAATTAAAGCATGATCCCATCGCAGCTCCATTTAATCGCCTGCTCGCTGCCGGGAGATCAGACGTACCTCCCGCTAAGGATCCACCCGATCGATCCGGGCTCGTGAATTTGTAGGCCGCGCACGTAATCTCCATCCAGTTAAGATAAGAATCCCTTTGCAGCACGCGGAACAATAGTAATTCAGCTCGGTGCAGCTGGCTCGTACATGGTACTGTGGTACGAGCAGAGCCCATACTTAGCATCAATCCCTACTGCATGCCTGCTGCCTACCTTGATTATAATCCTAATTAAACTGCTCGTACATGCTGATTTCCTTGTAGCATATGCCACAGCCTTACTGTTTAAAGCCTGCAGTTCGTACGTACTAAGGTGCATGCACGCTGCAAGATGCTTGGCAATGTTGTCACAGTGGTACAATTGGATATGCTTGATCAGCTCGCTTAGTACGCGTTGAGGTGTTTGCTTTTATTTGTTTACTTATTAAATAAACCTTCTTTCCCCTCTCATTGTTAGATCTCGAGGACGTCTTCTACGTATGTTAATTTCTATTACACATTTATGCTATGAACCTCCAAGGGCCCCGGGCCTCTGAATTCTCAGTACCGGCTAGGTCTACAATATATCAATTAACCCACCTCTTAGCTTGTTTGAGCGAAGCTTTGCGTACGTGTGCTCCCGCTCCTTTGTGAATTGGTTTAGCATTCTGAATCCAGCATATTTTCTATATTTATGTTTTGCCAGATGTTTCAACAGCCCTAAGCGGCTACGTCGACGAGCGAGCGGGCAAGCGGACGTGTTACGTAAGATATGCAGTCAAGGATGAAATCCACTGGGACCGATCAACATAATTGGAAGGTGCGGGTATTGACCAAATAAATTCAACCTGAACTACCACTGTCATTGTTAGCTCCCTCAAATTGTTAGATCTTTTAGAATGTGTTGTACTGATTATTAAACGTCTGTGAACAGTACATTAGATTTTTCAATTCAGAAGTGCTACTTTATGTTCTCCATCTCCGAAAATCAATGATAACTTTTTGTGCACTATCAATTTTTTTTTAACTTTACAAAAGCCATCCATGAGAGCATTATTCAAATCTGAATCTAAGTGGGCTCACAGCCAACTAATTTCCTATATGTTCCCTTCTTCAGTGCTCTTCGGTGATTACTATTCTCTGTTTGCTAATCAAGAATCAAAATCAATTAGTTGCAGAATTCGGAATCATGTACTGGTTTGGAGAATAATCGGGGCAATGGTGGAGGGTGGTATGCTCGTCTGTCCGGTGAGAAGAAAGCAGAATACCTAAAGAAACTACGAATAGCATGCCAGGAAAAAAAGATGCAACTAAGTCATCTACACCATCTAGCGGATTGGTTCGGATCGAACGTGCTCCGTTTACTGATGTAACAAACACGTTTGCAAAAGGTCCATGTTTATGCACTTTGCTGACCCATGGTTGAGATTATTCTCTGTGTCTGACAAAACCTCAAAACTGACATCATTGTCTAATTTGTAGTTGTGAATGATGGAGTTGTCGAAATGATTCCTCTTACAGATGGCTCAAATAGGAATGGAAAAGGTTAGTTCATTCACACACGTTTTTCTTTGTCAAATATTCCCTCCGGTCCAAAGTAAGTGTCGCTGTTTTAAACTAAGGTACACCATTGTCCAATTTATAGCTGGGAATGATGGAGGTGTCGAAATGATTCCTCTTACAGATGGCTCATATAGAAATGGAAAAGGTTAGTTCATTCACACACGTATTTCTTTGTCAAATATAGTTTAAAATTGTGACACTTATTATGGACGGGAGGGAGTAGTACTTTTGTGATGTTTTCCATTATTCAGTTCTGCTTTCATGTGTTGTGTGCGAAGTTGTTGTGACAGGGCAGAGTGATAATGGAGGCACGCCGCACACAAATATTGCTGAATTTTCGGATGTTACTCTACCGGCCAGAAAAACCAATGGGTCAAGGTTGGTATGCTCGAATGAGCGAAGAAAAGCGAGCTGAATACCTACTGAAGCAGCGACAGATTGATAAATCAGGAAAAAGCACCAAGAATATAGTCTATAGAGATGTTTTAGAGGGATGATGCAGGTTCGTTCTTATTTGATTGATATTTAATCACGCTATTTTGTAGTCAACCATACTTTGCTTTTTTTATTTGAATCATCATTTTATTTAAATACATTTGGGCACGCCAACAAATTCTGAAATGTTTTTAGATGGTTTTTGATTTACGAAATCTGTTTACAAGTCTGAAATTGTTTCATGTTGTGAATTATGAAGTAGTTACCTATCGCTTATGGAGATATGACCTTCCTAACTACTGATTAGCCACATACATGATTTTCATAACTTGCTACTGATAATATGTGGGGTCAGGTATGTCTTTCACTCCTAAATAATATCAATCTTTACCTAAGAAATAAATATGGATTCTATAGTTAATGGCTTGGTAGAACTCTTGCTAAATTACATATAAATACTTCAATCTGATCCAACTTTACACAATGCAGATATGAAAGGGAAAATCCAAATTGTTGTGATATGGGATTCACACTGATTTTTCATGACCTTTGGTCCCTGTAATACTAGAAGCAATCCAATCGCTTGTTCAGATGTCAAATAAGAAGATGTGCATGTTTCCAACACTTATCTTCAGGAGTGAATTGTTTTTGCCACTGAAAAGGAGCATGTGTCATTTGTCTTCCCTGTCATGTAAAAAACATGTTTATTTACCTTAAATTAGAGTGAAAAATAGGGTAGACTGTTGGTTAATGTGATATTCTATTTTTGTCAGATGGCTTGAAATTTCTTTAACATTACTTTTAATGTTAATGTCATGTACCATCATATTTATTTCCAAACTGTGGCGTTAGGTTATATTGCGAGTTTATGTCATGTTTGGTTCACAAATATATATTGCCAGTCCGTGCCTTTATGCTTTGTTGTTAGATTCTGTCATTTACAGTGCATAAAATCTATTTCTACTTTTAGTGTAAAATTGACTTGTACACAGTTTGACATTTTCAGACATTGTGCTTACATGTGCTTGCTTTCGCTATATTTATTATAGATAGTGTTCTGACAGATTTTATAAAGTATGTCGATAGTTGGATCATGTATCCTTGACTTGATAGACAAGTTCAAAGATTAACATTCTTCAGAGTGCATAATTGACACGCTAGATCCTAACTTCGACTGCTTGCATAACCAACATTCAGTTCAAGGAAGCTTCATGTCTTACCATGGAAATTTCTTTTAACTCTTCCATCCAACACGGACATGTTTTCCAATTATTGGTTACTGGTTTTACACAAAAAAAAATCCCAATAATCTTTTCTACAATAGTCCAACATAATCAAAGGCGTCACTAAAATTAGCTTGGAAATACCAAGGAAACTGCAGGCATGGTCGCCGCAACAATCAATCCTCCTCCCTCGACACTTATGCCACCACTACCCTTCTCGTGATCCAATTTTCTCTCTATTTCATAACTCTATGATACGTGCGTTGCACGTGCATACTTACTAGTGTGTATGTAAAAAATTTGATATCAAAAGACGAAAAAGCAAAAAACTAGTGAAAACTACGACCTGAGCTAACGGGCCGATCCTATATGCGTACGCCTTCAGGCAATTCTTGCTTTAAGCCGGATATAGCATTCGCGTCTAAAACCGAGTGGAAGGTTCGCTAGTGGGCCTGCCTGCCACGAACGCGCGTATTGGGCGGGCGCTATGCTAAATTGCAATAAGCTATCCCGCAAAAAAAACAAAAGTTGCAATAAGCTATCGGAACGGAGGGAGTACACCGGAATGGCTGTGCACATAGCTCGATAGTGCCTACGAGCTTGGGACTAGCAATGCAATGCACAGCCACGCCAAAGATCTTTTTGTTATTGTATTGTGTTTGATCTTCATTACTTTTTTTTTTTTGCGACAAGTTTGATCTTCATTACTAACTCTTTACACCACTTTAATCTTAATTTAGAGACTAGATAAATTTTCTCTAGCTAGAGGATCCATTTTCTTTCACGGTAAAACATATTCTTCTAGACCTTTGTAACATTTGACATTTTTTTTTTGTAAGTTTTTTTCCCCTACGCTTAGGCTAGGGTTTCTCTCCTCCCTGGCGATCCTATCGCCAGAGAGTCCTCGACCAACTCCGGGAGCTTTCCCCGCTTGGGTCAGTGCGATCGGGACCTGCGCTACGCGCCCTAGAGGATCGTGCGCTTCCTCCCGGCAACCGATGGCGGATGCTATGTCTAGGACCAGTGGAGATCGGATCTGGACGATTTCATGGAGCAACTCAACTTAGAGGACGAGGAGTTTGACGACCTGGTGATTGAGGAGAACGATCATGTGATCAACGAAGGAGTACGTTGGCTAGCCCTAGCTAGGGTTCACACGGAGAAAAGTTTCAGCCCCACTGCCTTCTACAGAGAGATGGGGGCAGCTTGGAACCCGGCGAAACAGGTGAGGTTCAGACCTGTCGGTCCGAATATGTTCGTCGTTCAGGCGGACTGCCTTGGAGATTGGGAAAGGATGGTGGAACAAGGGCCATGGATGTTCAGGAACTGGGTAGTACTCATATGCCCGTACGATGGGTTCACCAAGGTGGAAGAAGTCCCCATGCTATTCATGCCGATCTGGCTTCAAATTCATAAGTTGCCTGATGGGTTTTGTAAACAGCATATTGTGGAATCGCTGCTGAGGAAATCTGGAGAAATATTGGATATGAGATTGAACGGAAACACCCGAGGTGATTATGTGAGGGTTAGGGTTCGGCATGATATTCGACGACCCCTGACAAAATTCGTCAGCATTGTTAGGGGAGAGGCAAGACAGGTGTACTTTGTTCGCTATGAGAAGCTTGCGCACTTTTGCAGCGTCTGTGGACTAATTGGGCATGATTTTAAAGAGTGCGGCACTGGGGTACATGAGGTGAAGGATATGAAGTATGGCAATTGGCTGTACGCAGATGGACCAAATAAAGCAAGAGCGGATGAACAAGTTCGGGGCAATGTCAAACAGAAGCAGCAAAGTACCCCAACAAAAGAGAAAGCAAAGGGTAACACCCAGGACCCGGACCTGGTTGACACGGCTTCTAGCCCGTCGAAGTCAGGGGCCGGGGATATGCGTGTTGATCCGCCAGCGAGGAAGAGGTTAGCTATGGACAGTGCGGGTAAGGATACCCCTACCATACCTGGTGCTACACTGGCTCTTACTCAAGGCCTGGGGGAAGATGGGGGGGAGCAATCCTCGCCTAGTAATAGTTCGAACAGCAAAAAGGCAAGAATCGAATCCCATGATGGTTCTGTTGAGAGATCGGCGGCTTCCCTTGAGGAAGACCGCCGGACACAATGAGTTTCCTAATGTGGAACTGCCGGGGGTGGGGAACCGCCGGACAGTTCGCGAGGTGCTGGCCCTCTCAAAAGCCAATTCCCCGGGGCTGATTTTTCTTTCAGAAACACGTCAAGCCTCAAGTCAAATGGAAAAGCTGAGAAGGAGACTCAATATGAAGGGTTTTGCTGGAGTATCTAGTGATGGCCTCAGTGGGGGGCTAGCTCTATTTTGGGACGAGAACCTGCAAGTATCTGTGCTAGACTCTTGTGCAAGGTACATTGATGTGAGAATTGTGGATAATACCAATGATAAAACATGGAGAACTACATTTGTGTATGGCGAGCCAAGGGTGGAGAACAGGCACCGCATGTGGAGTGCTTTATCAGGGCTCCGGGCGATTTCGTCGGAGCCGTGGCTGGTTTGTGGTGATTTTAACGAGGCAATGTGGCAACATGAACACTTTTCTCGGTCGCAACGTTCTGAGAACCAAATGCTCCTCTTTCGGGTTTGTCTGGAAACATGCGAACTGATGGACTTGGGTTTCTCCGGAACCCCGTTTACATATGATAATGGACAGCAGGGGGAGAGGAATGTTCGTGTTCGTCTGGATAGAGCATGGGCGGATGATGCGTTGAAGGAATTATTTCCGTTTGCGCAAGTGGTACACTTGGCGTCCTCATGCTCAGATCATATACCTATCGTGGTTCGACTGGCACATGCGGAACCACGACGCAATAAGTATGTACCCAGGTATGAAATTATGTGGGAGAGGCACCCAGGCCTGGGGGCGGTGATCGCGGACAGCTGGGGTAGAAGTAAACCGAACGGGCACCTTGGGTCAGTTCGGGATGCACTGAAAGACATGATGCAAAGGCTTCGAGCATGGAGTAAAGAACATTTCGGGCATGTCATATCAGAGATTGAAAAAATGCACACTGAACTAGCGAACCTGCAGTTACAAGATGCGGATAGGAATGCAATAAGGCAGAAGATGTTTCAGCTGGACGAACTTCTCTACCGCGAAGAGATGCTATGGCTGCAACGGTCGCGCATTACGTGGCTCAAGGAGGGCGAAAGGAATACCTCTTATCTCCATCGTCGGGCCGTGTGGCGCGCGCGCCAGAATTACATCCAACGACTGAGGCGTAGGGATGGGACCTGGTGTTCGCCTCCCTCTGATATGGAGCTGTTGGCCACGTCTTACTTCAAGGAAGTGTTCACCAAGGACCCAACTCTTACCCCGGAGTCGGTCCTAGAGAATATAACACCAAAAGTTTCACAGGAAATGAATAATGCCTTATGTGCGCCGTTTACTGAGGAGGAGGTGTCAAATGCGCTCTTTCAAATTGGGCCGCTAAAGGCACCAGGTACTGATGGGTTTCCAGCTCGATTCTATCAACGAAATTGGGCGGTTATGAAGAGTGAGATAACAGCAGCGGTGCTGGAATTCTTTACAACGGGGGTGATGCCAGAGGGCGTGAACGATACTGCTATTGTGTTAATCCCGAAAATCCCCTTCCCTAAGGAGCTTAAGGATTTCCGGCCAATAAGTTTATGTAATGTAATCTACAAGATTGTCTCAAAGTGCTTGGTGAATCGCCTACGACCTTTGCTAGCGGAGCTGATTTCAGAAAACCAGAGTGGCTTCATACCTGGTCGGCTTATTTCGGATAACTCAATCATAGCGTTTGAGTGCATCCATCATATCCAAACAATGAAGCATAATAGTCCAGCGGCATGTGCGTACAAGCTTGACCTATCAAAGGCATATGACCGAGTGGACTGGGATTTCCTAGAGATGGCCTTGATCAAGTGGGGTTTTTCTTCAGAGTGGATCACTTGGATCATGGCATGTGTGCTGTAATGCCCAGGATGGGACTATACCTCCTACGTGTCGAGGCACGACTTAAAGGTATAAGCCCATCCTAGAATGATCTCAAGTTTGGTATCTTTGCACGACTCATGTAAAAGAGGGATTAAATTGCAAAAGGAGATAGTTGGCTTACACTCGCCACTTCACACAATACATTACATAAACAATCATCATTCAAAACATCACAACCCGACCACGGGTGAAGATCCAAAAGAAATATACCAAAACAACATAAAGCCACAGGTCAGGATCGAATCCTAGTAGAAACCACTACTGAACATCGAAACGTCACAAGCAAACGGCCACACTCTTCATCGAGCTCCTGGTGAAGCACTGAACCAGCTCCTGCAACGAACTCCGCTGAACCTGCATCTGGTGTGGTGAAGTAACTGTGAGCCACAGAGGACTCAGCAATCCCGTTCCCGGGTAACAAGACTATTTAAGCCTTGGGTGAGGATAAGGCTGAGGAAAGAATATGAGGTGAAGGAAAACAAACAAGAGTCTGCAGCAGCAACTAGCACTAACTTACGTAATAGAGAGCGAGAAGAGAAGTGCCTCGGTCGAGAGATGATCACGAAGTGATCCTAACTAAAGCCGGTCAAACATAACCCCACCGTGTTCAACTCCCGAATCCCTATTCGGAAATTGACAGTCACGGTACACACGCTGGTAGTGTATTAGTAACATTGTGTCAAGTTATCTACAACCGGAATTAACAAGCTCCCATCTGCCACATAACCGCGGGCACGGCTTTCGAAAGTTCAAACCCTGCAGGGGTGTTCCAACTTGGCCCATCACAAGCCCACGATCCGCGAAGTCGCAACTCCATAGGTGGGAAGACCCGAGTATTCTCGGAATCCCGTGCTCAAGTTAAACCGAACTAAGGTAAGGCTAATCCAGCAAATCCTCCCGGCGTGTCGACACCCTGATAGTAGCCGCGCGTATCTAAGTCTCAGGACACGACCGGATGGGTGATGCTACAGGACCCAATCCTCGAGTTTCCCCGTGGTGGTTCCCGCAGGCTCCCCGTTTGGGACCAACACCATCGGCACTGGCCCCCCCTGCTATGTAGAATTAAGGATCCTCGAGGGAGCGACCCCCTATGCAAATTTAATTAATTAATTAAGTTGTTATTATGAGGCAAATAGTACCAAATGTTGGGACTTGCTGGAAAAGACTTAGCACTTAGCGGTTTATCAAGGGGGTCCCATACACCCCAACCGTGTTAGGAACGCATAATCAAGGAACATAACACCGGTTTATACGGTTCCTAACGGCATGAGTGGAACAAAACACCAAGCAAAGGCTTAGCCTTCCACCCTGCCAGTATATAGATGATTTCATTTTAAGCATTTATATAGTGTGATATAACCCAACCAAACTTCAACATGAAGCAAGCATCTTCAATCTTCACCTGCAACTAACAATGCTATAAGAGGGGCTGAGCGAAGCATACTTAGCCAAGCAACGGTTTGCGTAGGTAGGGTGGTTAAACATGGCAATGGTTACAAGTAGGAGGCTGACAAGAAGAACATGGGCATCGAGGCAAAACTATAGAGCGATACTCTAGCAATAGGCAAAGATAGTAATGGTATCCGGGTTCGGTCATCTTGCCTGGGATTCCACAGAGGAGAAGAACGGATCCACGAAGTCGACGAAGCAACACAGACTAGAGAAACCTCACAACTCCGGAACGAAACCGAAGCTATCAAGAGAAGCAAACCGGAAAGAAACAAACAACACGGTAAACACACAATCATAAGCAAGGCATACGATGCACAAGCAAGCATGATGCATGTCCGGTTTAATTATGCAAGGCATGGCAAAGTGCACAAACAACACTACAAGTTAAGTGGAGCTCAATATGCAACGAGTTGCATATTGACGAAATACCACAATAATTATTTAGTTGACTCTCATTATTTACAAGACAAGATTAAATGTTTTTAGCATGGCAAGAGGTGAAGCATAATAAAACTACACTAACTAGCATTTTAAATGAGGCCGGAGAATAACAACAACATATCCGGAAAAATCCCCATGAGCATGTTTAATAATTATAAAGCAACAACAATTAACATATAATGTTGTTAACATGATGCGGATGACATGATCAAGTTTATGCAAGTTTTAAAAGGTTGACTTAAAAGAGATATAGATGAAAGGAGAATTAGTCATCGTGGTGGAAAGAAAAGGTGCCACGACAACAATTCCGAAAATGATGCCACGGCAACATATCGGTTCCGGTAACTCGTTGAGAGACCGGTGCAAAAGAAAGATGGCGTGGGTGAGTCAAACGAGATGAAAGGTGGGGCGATCCCGGCTTCCGGGTTCCCACGAGTCGGTGATGAGGCAACCGAGGAACACGACAAAAGGTGAAACGGCACGGTGCACACAAGGAAACATTTCATACAACCACAAGCAAGCAACACACGGGTCATCGGCTCGGCGGTTATACCTTCGGAACAAACGTTCACGGGGCGGTTCGAGAGCGTAGAGGAAGAAGGCGTTCACGTGTCCGACGAGGAAGAAGTCGTTCCGTAGAGGGAAGTAGTTGTTCTCGCAACTCGTAGAGGAAGTAGTGGTTCACGTCATCGTGTCGTGGTACTTGGCGAACTCCTCGTTTCCGGGCGACGGTAGTGGTACATGCCGTAGAGGGAAGAAGGTACACGGGCGACGGTAGACGTTCACATTCCGTAGTGGTACTTGGTGTCTCCGGGCATCGGTAGTCGTACACGGGGCGTTTTGTAGATGTTCACGGAGCTCGTTCGTAGATGTACTCATATCCGGAGGGGTACTTCTTGTTTCATCGTCGTGGTACTTGGGGGTTCGGCCTTGTACACGGTTCTCCTGTCAATTCACAGTACCAGGCACACAACAACAACAAAACAAAGGAGCAAAACAAGGGCTGCACGAGGCCACGGCAGCAGCAGTACAACAAAACACGGCAGAGGATCCGAGCCGAAGGGTGCAGTGGCTCGGCGCGCACTGGCCGGTGCAGAGGCGAAAGAACGAAGGTGCGGCGCGGGGCTCCTGGCCACTGGCAGACGGCACCATGGCGCGGGCTGCTGGAGGCGCTGGCAGAGGCGAGCCACGGCTCGGATGAAGGAGGCAGGAGGGAGCCACGGCGCGGAGGAACAGGGCCGGCGCTGCCTTGGCGACGGAGGTGCAGGGCCGGGGACGCAGAGCCGCAGGGGGAAGGACGGGAGGCGGCCTGGCCGCAGGCGGAACGAGGCCGGGACGGGGCCATCGGGCGCGTCGGGGTGGCGCTGGTCGAGGCCCCGCTCGGTGCTGCGAGGGGAGGAGACGAGGCCTCAGCGGGGCTCTGGTTGCTGGCGAAGCGGGAACGGAGGGAGACAGCCGGGCGATGCGAGGCCACCGAGGGGCGAGGCGCTGGAGGCGGTCGAAGCTGGAGGGGAAGGGGCGCTCGGAGGCCGGGGCGCTCGACGCCCGGCGCTGGAGGCGCGCTACGGGGCGCTGCTGCTGGCGCTTGGCCGCTTCGAGGAGAACGGAGGGAGTGGGTAGCGAGGGAGATGAGGGAGGCTCCGAGGGGGAACGGGGCGAAGGGGAGAGGATGAGGGGCGACGAGTGAATCGGGGCTCGGGGGAGATCGGGTCGAGGGAGAAGAGAGAGAGGGACGAGAGGGTGGCGGCGGGCTGCGGGGAGAGAGGGAGAGCTGCGAAGGGAGTCAGCGTGCTAGGGTTCGAGCTGCGGGCTGGAGGCTGGTGGCACCTGGGCCAAGGAGGGAGGAGGAGAGGCCTGGTGCGGCTGGGCCTAGATAGAGGCTGGGCCAAAGGAGGAGATGGCTGCTGGGCGGCTGGCCGCAGGTGACCGGGCTCTCTTCTTATTATTCCCTGAGCAGAAAAACAACTAAGAGAAAAAAACAAAAAAAAGAAAGAGGAAGGTTTAGGGAAAAGACACATGGAATTATATTTTTCTCGGGCTCATAAAAAGAAGCACGACCGGAGAAAAATAAGAAAGGCATGAACGGAAAAATAATTCAAACATATTTGAATATAATTCAAATAGGTTTGAACTAAGACGAGATTATTGAAGTGTCCAAAAATGTTCAAATTTTTGGAGGAACCTCGGAACAACGGAAAGAATTATTGGCAAGGTTTTTACGGAGAAACTAGAATTAAGAGACATGGGGAAAAAATGCAAGTGTGTTATGCTTAATTCCAAGAATGGAATATTTATTAATATAGCTCCCTAAATATTGAGAGGCTTTTATATGTTATAAAGAGAAGACATCTTCCCTCGATTTAAATGGACCGAAGGCCCACACGGATTATTTAAGTTGAGATGCAAAATAAAAATGACATGATGGCATGATGACATGATGCAATGCAAAAAATAAATAACACAAGCTCAAAAGAAACACACGGGCAACCCGGAACATCTGGAATCTTCGGGAATCTTCTGGAATCTTCTGGGACGTCGGTCTCGGGCGTCACAACTCTCCCACACTAACAGAGGATCTCGACCCGAGATCCTAGAGATATCACCGGGTAAAAACGAAAGAGGAAGAGGTAAAACAAAGTTGCTTCTTCGACAAACGAGTGAAACCAAAGAACCTTGAGAGGTTGAACAATCTTGAAAGAAAGAATACAACGGAGATGAACGAAGATGAAAACACTCCGTTAGAAAAGAGGAATAAGGAGCATAAGGGAACCTTGTAGCTTGAAAGACATGAAACAAGAGCTCACGGACCAAAAGAATATGAAACTGCAACGGTATAGCCAAGGAATAAGAATGACAGAATTCGGACAGCACTCCGTCTGAAAATGGAGGGAATTAACAAGAAATTGAGGAGATGGAATGATAGTTGATGAAAACAACAACACATTGCCTCCGAAACAATTAAAAGAATGGCACAAGGGTAAGAAAGATTCAGACAGCACTCCGGTTAAAAAGATAGGCAAAACTAGATAAGATGATGGAACTTGAATGGAGAATACAACACTCCGATTAAATGATAAGCAAGGGAAAGAACATGATCTCGACAAAACGATATGATGGGACGAAGAGAGCAATATTACAATGCCTCCGGAATGAAGAATAGAATATAATTCAACGAAAGAAAAGAATGGAGAAGAAAAGACAACTTCTCTCAAAATTGAATTTGAAAGATCATCCTTACCAAGAAGGGTTGAATTGGGTTGATGGAAAAATCAACAACGAAAAGAATAAGCTCGTTGTGGGCTTATGGAAAACATCTCAAAATTATGAGGTGACAACCAGCCACTAACGAAAACAATTGATTGGATTGAGATCAACAAGGATATGAAAAACTTATTCACCGGAATGATAACGAAGAAGTTGGGTCATTTATAAGCACCATAATAGCAACAATTCTCAGGAAAGCTTTCAGGTGAAATACAACCCAAGATAACTCCAATGAATAAAAGTAGGGTTGAAGGATCTCCTAAAGAGAAAGAAATGATGGTTTTAATTATCTCATTCTTGATAACTCGTGAATCATGAAACATGAAGGAATTGTCAAGAATGGCATAACACCACCTGAAAAGATAAGGTAGAAATAATTGCAATTGGAAAGCATGAAGAAGAATGCTTGAGCTCCAACAAGAATCTTGATGAAGACTTCAAGGATGAATTAAAACATGATGAACCACCATGAAGAACTCCGGTAATGAAAGCATGAGAAGTGAAAGATGAAAAGAATAAGGTTCAAGGCATGCGATGAATTAGATGGAGGTTGAAATGATAATTGTAATAACTTGGAGCTCCGGAAAAAAAAAACAAGATGGACAACTTAGAACCAAGGATATGATATGATGAACAAGCTCCAGACAAAAGAATTAAATCACCTTGAAGGAATAAGAATAAGAATTAAGTCATGCATCTCCTTCACCAATTTAAATTGATGACAACCAAAGGATTTGGCATACTACTTATTCTCGTTGCAAAGAATTAAAGAGAGATCTAGCACAAGCTTGGGTAAATCTTCAACGAACCACCGGTAGGATTATGAAAAGAACGAGTGAATTAAAACGATAACAACGGAAGAGTAAACTAGAATGAACCACCATAAGAATAAGGAGACGAACGAAAAGACATCAATGAAGAATATTTGGAGGACAAAGTTGAAAACTGAGAACGAAGAAATATTCTGAATGATGGCCTTCGGAGGATCACAAAGAAAAGAATTCATGAAATGCTTCGGACGGTTATGAAAAGAATTCCTCACAATCGGAACAATAATGAGGATGGCATGAAGCTAGAACCACGAGTCTTCAAGAAGACGGGCAAAAATTTAAGAGGAACTCTTCTCCGATCTTGAAATGCTGAGAATGAAGACGGGAAATGCCATGAAGAATTGTTGAGCACTCCGGAATGAAGAATTAAAAAGGTTGAACCAATGATGAACAAGAATTTGAAAGCGATCTTGGAGAAGGCATGTGACTGATGAAAATCATTCTTACGTCACACTTTGACAAGAATTTGAGTATAACTCCGGAAAAGAAGAGTCGGGTAAGATCCTGGGAAAAGACCTGTGGGTTAGGGCCCACTCAAAGAAAGATCACCATTGAAAAAGATTGCTTAAGAGATATTGCACCGGTTGAATTAAATGGCTTGAATAAGATGACAATGCTCAAAATAGCTTGAAACGATTAAGAATGAAATTATGAATCTTCAGCACTCCGGATATGAATAGCAAGAGGAGAATGATTAATTGGTGCACCGGAATAAGAAAGCATTGTGAAAAGAGAAAAAAGGATAAGATCAACACCAAAATCTTGAATTACATCCACCGGCAGAATTAGAGAACAAAAGAATGATGAACTTGAAGCTGTTGAGCATCTTCACGATAAATCACCGGATAAGGGCATTGAAGGAAAAGAATGAAGAAATATCACATGAATAAAATGGATACTTCATTTAGAATTTCTGGCTCCAAGAAGAAGAAGGGTGGGAGGGTGGGGAAAACAAAGACAACTTGGGACGAATGAAACAGACAAATCGTCGGATTTCTCAACGACGTCCGTATGGAATAACTTGAAGAGAATGCACACCGGTTGAAAAGGATAAACAAGAAGATCTCGATGGACAAGAAGGACTAGCACTCCCATAGAAATATGAGAATACCGATTAGTAAAGGTATGGAATCAACATTTGACATCAAAGCAACTCGAATACCAGAATCAAAACAAGAACAAAGGATAGATGTTGCAGAAGAATCTTCACAATATCATCCGAACAGAGAATTGAACGAATGAATTCCGCAGGTACATCAACTTGTCGAGAAGCCACTTAGGAGAAGGAAAAGGTAAATAAATAAAAAGGAACAAGGATCAGATAGAACAAATACAAGATAGAAGTTTCGTTCGACATATTCATGCTGAAAGCTCATGGAACATGTTACAAAAGGGTTTTGCAATCCCCGGATCAGCATAGCCAAGGACCCTTTAAGATGCAACTCCCGATCAGAACAAGTCCATAAAACCACTTCACTCAATGTAGAACCCCGAACTTCATATCATGCATCCGTTGGAAGAATGCCTAGAACTACTTGATGAACCCACCTATAGATTTCCGAAAGTTTCCAGTTATGCAATCAGGTGTTGGGGATACACGGGAAGCACCGCGCAATCAACTCTAAACCTACATCCAGGTGTATCCATCCTTCAACACATAACCAGTCTTTCTCGGAAACTATGTACCTCGGACCTTCGAAAAGCATCCACTATAACAAGCTATGGCAATACTCTCGAACTACCTCCCCAGTACTGGGTGATGTCGGGGTTATCTTGCCACTGGCCGTATAGGAGAGATTTTCGATGTCGGCCGTCTTAAGTATTTAGTACTGCCGCGATATGCTTGTGTCAATGATACCCCGAAGCTCAACTCCTCGGGAACAGGAGGCATCGGGAACAATATCCTTGTCACAAGAACATCGAAACAATCCCAGAATACTCGCGGGATCCTAAAAAAAATTTGGTGCAATTTTTGAAAGTAGAAGAGGCAAGAGTAATCGTCAGGAGTCCTCACCAGAGAGAAAGGGGATGAGAAGCAAACAGAAATCCTACTCTCCGATATAATATAGGACTCAAAAAGTTTTCAGTGTGTGCCTAGACTCAACCGTCAACGATTCGATCAAACAGTGGGGGCTTCTAGGTCGGAGAAGGCTCTGATACCAACTTGTAATGCCCAGGATGGGACTATACCTCCTACGTGTCGAGGCACGACTTAAAGGTATAAGCCCATCCTAGAATGATCTCAAGTTTGGTATCTTTGCACGACTCATGTAAAAGAGGGATTAAATTGCAAAAGGAGATAGTTGGCTTACACTCGCCACTTCACACAATACATTACATAAACAATCATCATTCAAAACATCACAACCCGACTACGGGTGAAGATCCAAAAGAAAGATACCAAAACAACATAAAGCCACAGGTCAGGATCGAATCCTAGTAGAAACCACTACTGAACATCGAAACGTCACAAGCAAACGGCCACACTCTTCATCGAGCTCCTGGTGAAGCACTGAACCAGCTCCTGCAACGAACTCGGCTGAACCTGCATCTGGTGTGGTGAAGTAACTGTGAGCCACAGAGGACTCAGCAATCCCGTTCCCGGGTAACAAGACTATTTAAGCCTTGGGTGAGGATAAGGCTGAGGAAAGAATATGAGGTGAAGGAAAACAAACAAGAGTCTGCAGCAGCAACTAGCACTAACTTACGTAATAGAGAGCGAGAAGAGAAGTGCCTCGGTCGAGAGATGATCACGAAGTGATCCTAACTAAAGCCGGTCAAACATAACCCCACCGTGTTCAACTCCCGAATCCCTATTCGGAAATTGACAGTCACGGTACACACGCTGGTAGTGTATTAGTAACATTGTGTCAAGTTATCTACAACCGGAATTAACAAGCTCCCATCTGCCACATAACCGCGGGCACGGCTTTCGAAAGTTCAAACCCTGCAGGGGTGTTCCAACTTGGCCCATCACAAGCCCACGATCCGCGAAGTCGCAACTCCATAGGTGGGAAGACCCGAGTATTCTCGGAATCCCGTGCTCAAGTTAAACCGAACTAAGGTAAGGCTAATCCAGCAAATCCTCCCGGCGTGTCGACACCCTGATAGTAGCCGCGCGTATCTAAGTCTCAGGACACGACCGGATGGGTGATGCTACAGGACCCAATCCTCGAGTTTCCCCGTGGTGGTTCCCGCAGGCTCCCCGTTTGGGACCAACACCATCGGCACTGGCCCCCCCTGCTATGTAGAATTAAGGATCCTCGAGGGAGCGACCCCCTATGCAAATTTAATTAATTAATTAAGTTGTTATTATGAGGCAAATAGTACCAAATGTTGGGACTTGCTGGAAAAGACTTAGCACTTAGCGGTTTATCAAGGGGGTCCCATACACCCCAACCGTGTTAGGAACGCATAATCAAGGAACATAACACCGGTTTATACGGTTCCTAACGGCATGAGTGGAACGAAACACCAAGCAAAGGCTTAGCCTTCCACCCTGCCAGTATATAGATGATTTCATTTTAAGCATTTATATAGTGTGATATAACCCAACCAAACTTCAACATGAAGCAAGCATCTTCAATCTTCACCTGCAACTAACAATGCTATAAGAGGGGCTGAGCGAAGCGTACTTAGCCAAGCAACGGTTTGCGTAGGTAGGGTGGTTAAACATGGCAATGGTTACAAGTAGGAGGCTGACAAGAAGAACATGGGCATCGAGGCAAAACTATAGAGCGATACTCTAGCAATAGGCAAAGATAGTAATGGTATCCGGGTTCGGTCATCTTGCCTGGGATTCCACAGAGGAGAAGAACGGATCCACGAAGTCGACGAAGCAACACAGACGAGAGAAACCTCACAACTCCGAAACGAAACCGAAGCTATCAAGAGAAGCAAACCGGAAAGAAACAAACAACACGGTAAACACACAATCATAAGCAAGGCATACGATGCACAAGCAAGCATGATGCATGTCCGGTTTAATTATGCAAGGCATGGCAAAGTGCACAAACAACACTACAAGTTAAGTGGAGCTCAATATGCAACGAGTTGCATATTGACGAAACACCACAATAATTATTTAGTTGACTCTCATTATTTACAAGACAAGATTAAATGTTTTTAGCATGGCAAGAGGTGAAGCATAATAAAACTACACTAACTAGCATTTTAAATGAGGCCGGAGAATAACAACAACATATCCGGAAAAATCCCCATGAGCATGTTTAATAATTATAAAGCAACAACAATTAACATATAATGTTGTTAACATGATGCGGATGACATGATCAAGTTTATGCAAGTTTTAAAAGGTTGACTTAAAAGAGATATAGATGAAAGGAGAATTAGTCATCGTGGTGGAAAGAAAAGGTGCCACGACAACAATTCCGAAAATGATGCCACGGCAACATATCGGTTCCGGTAACTCGTTGAGAGACCGGTGCAAAAGAAAGATGGCGTGGGTGAGTCAAACGAGATGAAAGGTGGGGCGATCCCGGCTTCCGGGTTCCCACGAGTCGGTGATGAGGCAACCGAGGAACACGACAAAAGGTGAAACGGCACGGTGCACACAAGGAAACATTTCATACAACCACAAGCAAGCAACACACGGGTCATCGGCTCGGCGGTTATACCTTCGGAACAAACGTTCACGGGGCGGTTCGAGAGCGTAGAGGAAGAAGGCGTTCACGTGTCCGACGAGGAAGAAGTCGTTCCGTAGAGGGAAGTAGTTGTTCTCGCAACTCGTAGAGGAAGTAGTGGTTCACGTCATCGTGTCGTGGTACTTGGCGAACTCCTCGTTTCCGGGCGACGATAGTGGTACATGCCGTAGAGGGAAGAAGGTACACGGGCGACGGTAGACGTTCACATTCCGTAGTGGTACTTGGTGTCTCCGGGCATCGGTAGTCGTACACGGGGCGTTTTGTAGATGTTCACGGAGCTCGTTCGTAGATGTACTCATATCCGGAGGGGTACTTCTTGTTTCATCGTCGTGGTACTTGGGGGTTCGGCCTTGTACACGGTTCTCCTGTCAATTCACAGTACCAGGCACACAACAACAACAAAACAAAGGAGCAAAACAAGGGCTGCACGAGGCCACGGCAGCAGCAGTACAACAAAACACGGCAGAGGATCCGAGCCGAAGGGTGCAGTGGCTCGGCGCGCACTGGCCGGTGCAGAGGCGGAAGAACGAAGGTGCGGCGCGGGGCTCCTGGCCACTGGCAGACGGCACCATGGCGCGGGCTGCTGGAGGCGCTGGCAGAGGCGAGCCACGGCTCGGATGAAGGAGGCAGGAGGGAGCCACGGCGCGGAGGAACAGGGCCGGCGCTGCCTTGGCGACGGAGGTGCAGGGCCGGGGACGCAGAGCCGCAGGGGGAAGGACGGGAGGCGGCCTGGCCGCAGGCGGAACGAGGCCGGGACGGGGCCATCGGGCGCGTCGGGGTGGCGCTGGTCGAGGCCCCGCTCGGTGCTGCGAGGGGAGGAGACGAGGCCTCAGCGGGGCTCTGGTTGCTGGCGAAGCGGGAACGGAGGGAGACAGCCGGGCGATGCGAGGCCACCGAGGGGCGAGGCGCTGGAGGCGGTCGAAGCTGGAGGGGAAGGGGCGCTCGGAGGCCGGGGCGCTCGACGCCCGGCGCTGGAGGCGCGCTACGGGGCGCTGCTGCTGGCGCTTGGCCGCTTCGAGGAGAACGGAGGGAGTGGGTAGCGAGGGAGATGAGGGAGGCTCCGAGGGGGAACGGGGCGAAGGGGAGAGGATGAGGGGCGACGAGTGAATCGGGGCTCGGGGGAGATCGGGTCGAGGGAGAAGAGAGAGAGGGACGAGAGGGTGGCGGCGGGCTGCGGGGAGAGAGGGAGAGCTGCGAAGGGAGTCAGCGTGCTAGGGTTCGAGCTGCGGGCTGGAGGCTGGTGGCACCTGGGCCAAGGAGGGAGGAGGAGAGGCCTGGTGCGGCTGGGCCTAGATAGAGGCTGGGCCAAAGGAGGAGATGGCTGCTGGGCGGCTGGCCGCAGGTGACCGGGCTCTCTTCTTATTATTCCCTGAGCAGAAAAACAACTAAGAGAAAAAAACAAAAAAAAGAAAGAGGAAGGTTTAGGGAAAAGACACATGGAATTATATTTTTCTCGGGCTCATAAAAAGAAGCACGACCGGAGAAAAATAAGAAAGGCATGAACGGAAAAATAATTCAAATATATTTGAATATAATTCAAATAGGTTTGAACTAAGACGAGATTATTGAAGTGTCCAAAAATGTTCAAATTTTTGGAGGAACCTCGGAACAACGGAAAGAATTATTGGCAAGGTTTTTACGGAGAAACTAGAATTAAGAGACATGGGGAAAAAATGCAAGTGTGTTATGCTTAATTCCAAGAATGGAATATTTATTAATATAGCTCCCTAAATATTGAGAGGCTTTTATATGTTATAAAGAGAAGACATCTTCCCTCGATTTAAATGGACCGAAGGCCCACACGGATTATTTAAGTTGAGATGCAAAATAAAAATGACATGATGGCATGATGACATGATGCAATGCAAAAAATAAATAACACAAGCTCAAAAGAAACACACGGGCAACCCGGAACATCTGGAATCTTCGGGAATCTTCTGGAATCTTCTGGGACGTCGGTCTCGGGCGTCACATGTGCGCTCGGTAACATATTCCGTGAAGTTTAATGGGAAGCTACTGGAGGCATTTTCCCCATCACGGGGACTTCGACAAGGTGATCCATTGTCTCCGTTTCTATTTCTTTTTGTTGCTGACGCCTTGTCTGCTCTCATTACCAAATCAGTCGAGGACGGTGAGTTGCGGGGCGTTACCGTTTGTCGAGGTGCTCCGGTCATATCTCACTTGCTTTTTGCGGATGATACAATGTTGTTCTTTGAGGCTTCAAGCCAGCAAGCTAACGTTGTCAAAGGGTTGTTGAACACTTACACATCAGCGACGGGTCAACTTATTAACCCTGAAAAGTGTTCCATCCTCTTCTCGGACAATTGTGATGCGGCGGTGGCGGAGGAGGTGAAAGGCATATTGGAAATTTCGCAGCATGTTTTTGAGGCCAAATATTTGGGCCTGCCGGTTCCAGAAGGAAGAATGCATAAAGGAAAATTCGAAACACTCCAAGAGAGACTACGAGCAAGGTTGATTGATTGGAGTGAACAATTTGTTTCAGTAGGCAACAAGGAAATTTTGATCAAAGCTGTCGCACAAGCCATCCCTACCTATGTTATGAGTGTTTTCAGATTGCCGGCGTCGGTCTGTGATGATTTAACAAGGATGATGCGGCAATATTGGTGGGGAGTAGAAAATGGGAAGAGGAAGATGGCATGGTTGAGTTGGAAAAAGATGGTAGTACCCAAGTCTATGGGTGGCATGGGCTTTCGCGACATGAGAGCCTTCAACCAGGCCTTACTAGCTAAACAAGCATGGCGGTTATTGGATTGCCCAGAGAGCCTATGTGCGAGACTTCTTAGAGCCAAATATTTTCCCCATGGTAATCTGTTGGATACGGTGTTCCCGGCGAGCTCATTCGCTGTGTGGAAAGGAATTGTGCATGGGCTTGAACTGGTGAAGAAAGGCATTATATGGAGGGTGGGTGATGGTACCCTGATCAGAACTTGGCGTGATGCATGGATCCCAAGGGGACACATTTTGCGACCAATCACACCAAAGCGTAATTGTAGGCTGAACTGGGTGGCTGATTTCCTGAATGAACATGGTGCTTGGGACGAACAACAGCTAAGAGAACATTTTTGGGACATGGATGTTCGTGAGATTCTCAAGATCCGTACTTCGCCGAGGAATGGTCAGGATTTCATAGCCTGGTTCCCAGAGAGAAGCGGACAATTTACAGTGCGTAGTGCATATCGGCTGGCTACCTTGGGTACCGACCCTAGTTTGATCAATGCTTCGAGCGTCAATCCATCAGGGGAGAAGCCGGTCTGGCAATGTATATGGCAAGCCAAAGTACCACTAAAGATGAGAATCTTTGCATGGAAGGTGGTATCGGGTGCACTGGCCACTAATGCGTGCAAAAAATATCGCCATATTTTGTTGGAAATATGCCCTAGAGGCAATAATAAATTGGTTATTATTATATTTCCTTGTTCATGATAATCGTTTATTATCCATGCTAGAATTGTATTGATAGGAAACTCAGATACATGTGTGGATACATAGACAAACACCATGTCCCTAGTAAGCCTCTAGACGACTAGCTCGTTGATCAATAGATGGTTACGGTTTCCTAACCATGGACATTGGATGTCGTTGATAACGGGATCACATCATTAGGAGAATGATGTGATGGACAAGACCCAATCCTAAGCCAAGCACAGATCGTGTAGTTCGTATGCTAAAGCTTTTCTATATGTCAAGTATCTTTTCCTTAGACCATGAGATTGTGCAACTCCCGGATACCGTAGGAATGCTTTGGGTGTACCAAACGTCACAACGTAACTGGGTGGCTATAAAGGTGCACTACAGGTATCTCCGAAAGTGTCTGTCGGGTTGGCACGAATCGAGACTGGGATTTGTCACTCCGTATGACGGAGAGGTATCTCTGGGCCCACTCGGTAGGACATCATCATAATGTGCACAATATGTGATCAAGGAGTTGATCACGGGATGATGTGTTACGGAACGAGTAAAGAAACTTGCCGGTAACGAGATTGAGCAAGGTATCGGTATACCGACGATCGAATCTCGGGCAAGTGCTATACCGATAGACAAAGGGAATCGTATACGGGATTGATTGAATCCTTGACATCGTGGTTCATCCGATGAGATCATCGTGGAACATGTGGGAGCCAACATGGGTATCCAGATCCCGCTGTTGGTTATTGGCCGGAGAGTTGTCTCGGTCATGTCTACATGGTTCCCGAACCCGTAGGGTCTACACACTTAAGGTTCGATGACGCTAGGGTTATAGGGAAAGTATGTACGCGGTTACCGAATGTTGTTCGGAGTCCCGGATGAGATCCCGGACGTCACGAGGAGTTCCGGAATGGTCCGGAGGTAAAGATTCATATATGGGAAGTCCTGTTTTGGTCACCGGAAAAGTTTCGGGCGATATCGGTAGTGTACCGGGACCACCGGGAGGGTCCCGGGGGTCCACCAGGTGGGGCCACCAACCCCAGGTGGCTGCGTGGGCTAAGTGTGGGAGGGGACCAGCCCCAAGGGGGCTGGTGCGCCCCCCCACCAAGTCTCTAGGCGCATGGAGAGGGGAGGGGGGCAAACCCTAGGTCCAGATGGGCCTTAAGGCCCACCCTAGGGCGCCCCCTCTCTCTCCCCCCCCTGGCCGCACCCTAGATGGGTTCTGGGGGGCTGCCGCCACCCCTAGGGAGGAAACCCTAGATGGGGGCGCAGCCCCTACCTCCCCCCTATATATATGTGAAGTTTAGGGCTGCCCAGAACAAGTTTTGACCTCGGTCGATTGGCGCAGCCCTACCTCTCTCCCTCCTCGTCTCCCGCAGCGCTTGGCGAAGCCCTGCTGGAGTCCCGCGCTCCTCCACCACCACCACGCCGGCGTGCTGCTGTTGGATGGAGTCTTCCCCAACCTCTCCCTCTCTCCTTGCTGGATCAAGGCGTGGGAGACGTCACCGGGCTGCACGTGTGAAGAACGCGGAGGCACCGTTGCTTCGGTGCTAGGATCTTCGGCGATCTGAATCGCGGCGAGTACGACTCCATCAACCGCGTTCTTGAACGCTTCCGCTTAGCGATCTACAAGGGTATGTGGATCCAACTCTCCTCTCGTAGATGCATCTCCTAGATTGATCTTGGTGAGCGTAGGAAAATTTTTGTTTCCCATGCAACGTTCCCCAACACACCCCAGTGCTAGTTTCTGTTTTCGGCTGTTTTTGTATTTTAGGTCTTCACGTATCGAGAACTGCCCAGAAAAATCCAGAAAAATTATATAAAAAATCAGCGAACCGGAAACAACACTGCGTCCGAAGGGCAGCCTGGGGGGGCCACAGGGGCTCCAGGCGCCCTGTGGGCGCGCCCCCCCTGGGCCGCGCCGGGGGGGGGGCGCCTCGGCCCCCCGAGGCTCCCCCGGTGCCCTACTTTGGCATATATTTAAAGGGTTCCCCGTAACCCTCAGAAAAGGACTTCTTTTCGCGATCCCATCTCTGTTCCGCCTCCGCCGCCGCTTCCAAGATCGGGAGCACCAGGAGAACTCTTCCCGGCACCCTGCCGGAGGGGAGGATCACCACCGGGAGCTTCTCCACCACCATGGACGCCTCCCGGATTACTCGTGAGTAGTCTCCCTTGGACCATGAGTCCATGACCAGTAGCTATGTGATGTTCTCCTCCCGTTCTTGTGCTTCACTAATTAGTCCTCGTGAGCTGCCCTACATGATCGAGGCACCTATGTAATCCTTATGCTGTTGCTATGTTGAGTTTGCTGGGATCCGATGGATTATGAGATTATGTTCAGATTGATCTTGAGGCAATAATAAATTGGTTATTATTATATTTCCTTGTTCATGATAATCGTTTATTATCCATGCTGGAATTGTATTGATAGGAAACTCAGATACATGTGTGGATACATAGACAAACACCATGTCCCTAGTAAGCCTCTAGATGACTAGCTCGTTGATCAATAGATGGTTACGGTTTCCTGACCATGGACATTGGATGTCGTTGATAACGGGATCACATCATTAGGAGAATGATGTGATGGACAAGACCCAATCCTAAGCCTAGCACAGATCGTGTAGTTCGTATGCTAAAGCTTTTCTATATGTCAAGTATCTTTTCCTTAGACCATGAGATTGTGCAACTCTTGGATACCGTAGGAATGCTTTGGGTGTACCAAACGTCACAACGTAACTGGGTGGCTATAAAGGTGCACTACAGGTATCTCCGAAAGTGTCTGTTGAGTTGGCACGAATCGAGACTGGGATTTGTCACTCCGTATGACGGAGAGGTATCTCTGGGCCCACTCGGTAGGACATCATCATAATGTGCACAATATGTGATCAAGGAGTTGATCACGGGATGATGTGTTACGGAACGAGTAAAGAGACTTGCCGGTAACGAGATTGAGCAAGGTATCGGTATACCGACGATCGAATCTCGGGCAAGTGCTATACCGATAGACAAAGGGAATCGTATACGGGAGTGATTGAATCCTTGACATCGTGGTTCATCCGATGAGATCATCGTGGAACATGTGGGAGCCAACATGGGTATCCAGATCCCGCTGTTGGTTATTGGCCGGAGAGTTGTCTCGGTCATGTCTACATGGTTCCCGAGCCCGTAGGGTCTACACACTTAAGGTTCGATGACGCTAGGGTTATAGGGAAAGTATGTACGCGGTTACCGAATGTTGTTCGGAGTCCCGGATGAGATCCCGGACGTCACGAGGAGTTCCGGAATGGTCCGGAGGTAAAGATTCATATATGGGAAGTCCTGTTTAGGTCACCGGAAAAGTTTCGGGCGATATCGGTAATGTACCGGGACCACCGGGAGGGTCCCGGGGGTCCACCAGGTGGGGCCACCAGCCCCTGAAGGCTGCGTGGGCTAAGTGTGGGAGGGAACCAGCCCCAAGGGGGCTGGTGCGCCCCCCCCCACCAAGTCCCTAGGCGCATGGAGAGGGGAGGGGGGCAAACCCTAGGTCCAGATGGGCCTTAAGGCCCACCCTAGGGCGCCCCCTCTCTCTCCCCCCCTTGGCCGCACCCTTAAATATCACCGTTGTGGCTTTGCGTAGGTAAGAAGCGTTCTTGCTAGATACCCATAGCAGCCACGTAAAACATGCAACAACAAATTAGAGGACGTCTAACTTGTTTTTGCAGGGTATGTTTGTGATATGATATGGCCAATGACATGATGAGATATATTTGATGTATGAGATGATCATGTTGTAATAGTTAATATCGACTTGCATGTCGATGTATACGGCAACCGGCAGGAGCCATAGGGTTGTCTTTAATTTTTGTATGACCTGCGTGTCAATCATTAAGCGCTATGTAATGCTTTACTTTATCGCTAAACGGTAGCAATAGTAGTAAGAGCATGGTGGGCGCGCGACAACCCCGATGGCGACACGATGATGGAGATCATGATGATGGGGATCATGGTGTTACGCCGGTGACGATGGAGATCATGCCGGTGCTTTGGAGATGGAGATCAAAAGCACAAGTTGATGGCCATATCATGTCACTTATGATTTGCATGTGATGTTAATCCTTTTATGCATCTTATTTTGCTTAGGACGACGGTAGCATTATAAGATGATCCCTCACTAAAATTTCAAGATGAAATTGTGTTCCCCCCGAGTGTGCGCCGTTGCGAAGGTTCGTCGTTTCGAAGCACCACGTGATGATCGGGTGTGATAGACTCTACGTTCGCATACAACGGGTGCAAGCCAGTTTTGCACATGCAGAACACTCGGGTTAGACTTGACGAGCCTAGCATGTACAGACATGGCCTCGGAACACGGAAGACCAAAAGGTCGAGCATGAGTCATATAGTAGATATGATCAACATGAAGATGTTCACCATTGACACCACCTCATCTCACGTGATGATCGGACTTGGGTTGGTGGATTTGGATCATGTCACGCTCGGATGACCAGAGGGATGTCAATTTGAGTGGGAGTTATAAGTAATTTGATTAGTTAAACTCACTTATCATGAACAATAGTCTAAGTTGCCTTTGCAAATTATGTTGTAGATCAAT
Source organism: Secale cereale (assembly GCA_902687465.1). NCBI lineage: Eukaryota > Viridiplantae > Streptophyta > Magnoliopsida > Poales > Poaceae > Secale > Secale cereale. The sequence continues at coordinate 722,587,545 of LR738709.1, read as the reverse complement.
AGCTTGCGTTGTAGCTCCCTGTTTAATACGATCCTAGAGAAAGACTAAGTTGAAAGATAATGTAAGCAAGGATGCGGACTGGGTCCGTAGTCCGAGGAGTGTCCTCACTGCTGCACAGAAAGCTTACGTCTTTGATGCACCGCTCGATGTGCAAACCCCTACAACGTTGTCTGTGGATGTTGTGAACACCTGAGAGACACGTCCTGATGACTACTTGATAGTTTAGTGCACCATACTTTACGGCTTAGAATCGGGATTCCAATGACGTTTTGAACGCCATGGAACATATGAGATGTTCTAAGAGCTGAAATTGGGATTTCAGGCTCATGCCCGTGCTGAGAGGTGTGAGACCTCTGACAAGTTCTTTTGCCAAAAAGATGGAGGAGAATAGCTCAACTAGTGAGCACGTGCTCAGAATGTCTGGGTGCTGAAATCACTTGAACCAAGTGGGAGTTAATCTTCCAGGTGAGATAGTGGTTGACAGAATTCTCTAGACACTATCACCAAGCTACTAGAACTTCGTGATGAACTATGACATGCAAAGGATGGAGATGATCCCGGTGCTGTTAGCGGTTCTTAGTACCGCAAAAGTAGAAATCAAGAAGGAGCATCAAGTGTTGATGGTTTAGCAAGACCACTGGTTTCAAAAGGGGCAAGGGCTAGAAGGGAAACTTCATGAATGGCAAACCTGTTGTCGCTCTGATGAAGGAACCCATAGTTGAACCCAAACCTCGAGACTAAGTGCTTCGATTGTAAGGGTAACGGTCACATGGTAGCGGAACCACCCCAAATACATGGTAGATATGATAGCTGGCAACTTCAACAAAGTATATTTGATATACGTGTTATTGATGTGTACCTTAGTAGTACTCCTTGTAGCACCTTGGTATTGGATACCGGTTCAGTTGCTATTATTAGTGACTTGAAGCAAGAGCTACGCACTGAACGGAGACTAGCTAAGGACGAGGTGACGATGTGTGTTGGAAGTGTTTCCAAGGTTGATGAGATCACCATCGCACACTTCCTCTATTTTCGAGATTGGTGTTGAACCTAGATAAATGTTATCAGGTGTCTACGTTGAGCATGAAAATGATTAGATCATGTTCATCGCAATACGGTTATTCATTTAAGTAAGAGAATAATGGTTATCCTGTTTACATGAATAATACCTTTATGGTCATGCACCCAATGGTTCGTTGAATCTCAATCATGGTAATACACATAATGATAATATTAATGCCAAAAGATGTAGAGTTAATAATGATAGTACCACTTTCTTGTGGCACTGCCGCTTAGGTCATTTTGGCATAAAATGCATGAAGAAACTCCATGCTGATGGACGTTTGGAGTCACTTGATTTTGAATCGCTTGACACATGCGAGCCATGCCTCATGGGCAGGATGACTGAGATCTCGTTTTTAGGTACAATGAAACGGGTAAGTGACTTATTGGAAATCATACATGCTGATGTATGTGATCCAATGAGAATTAAGGCGTGTGGTGGATATCGTTATTTTCTCATCTTCACTGACGATTTGAGTAGATATGGTATATTTACTTAATGAAGAAAAAGTCTGAAACGTTTGAAAGGTTCAAAAATTTCAGAGTGAAGATTAAGAATCATCATAACAAGAAGATCATGTTCCTACGATCTGATCAAGGGGATATTATCTTAATTATGAGTTTGGCAATCACTTAAGACATTGTGGAATTGTTTCGCAGTTGAAGTCCTCTGGAACACCACAGCGTAATGGTGTGTCCGGACATCGTAATCGAACCTTATGAGATATGGTGCGATCTATGGTGTGTCTTACCGATCTACCGCTATTATTTTGAGGTTATGCATTAGAGACAGCTGCATTCACTTTATATAGGGCACCATCTAAGTCCGTTGAGACGACGTCGTATGGTTTGGCAAGAAACCAAAGTTGTCGTTCTCTTAAATGTTTGGGGCTGCGATGCTTATGGCTTCAGCCAGGAAAAGCTCGAACCCAAAGCGGACAAATACATCTTCATGGAATACCCACTGGTAACGGTTGGGTATACCTTCTATCTCAGATCCAAGGACAAAATTGTTTGTCGCTAAGAATGGGTCCTTTCTCGAGAAGGAGTTTCTCTCGAAAGAATTGAGTGGGAGGAAGATAGAACTTGATGAGGTTGTCGAACCCTCACTTCAACCGGAGAGTAGTGCAACACAGAAAGATGTTTCTGTGGAATCTACGACAGTTGAAGAGGAAACTAATGATAGTGATCATGAAGCTCCAGATCAAGTTGCTATCGAACCTCGTAGGTTGACAAGGATATGTACTACTCCTGAGTGGTACGTTGATCCTGTCTTAAAGGTCATGTTGTTGGACAACGATGAACCTACGAACTATGGAGAAGCGATGGTGGGCCCATATTCCGACAAATGGTTAGAAGCCGATAAATCCGAGATAGGATCCATGTATCAAAACAAAGTATGGACTTTGGTGGACTTGCCCTATGATCGGCAAGCCATTGGGACAAATGGATCTTTAAGACTAAGACGGACATGGACGGTAATGTCACCGTCTATGAAGCTCGACTTGTGGCGAAGAGTTTTCCACAAGTTCAAGGAGTTGACTACGATGAGATTTTCTCACCCGTAGCGATGCTTAAGTCCGTCGGAATCATGTTAGCATTAGCTGCATTTATGAAATCTGGCAGATGGATGACAAAACAAGTTTCCTTACCAGTTTTCGTAAGGAAAGGTTGTATGTGATACAATCAGAAAGGTTTTGTCGATCCTAAGGATGCTAAAAGATATGCTAGCTCCAACGATCCTTCCATGGACTAGAGCAAGCATCTCGGAGTCGGAATATACACTTTGATGAGGTGATCAAAGTTTTTGGGTATACAAAGTTTGGTGGAAACTTGTATTTGCAATAAAGTGAGTGGGAGCACTACAACATTTCTGATAAGTATATGTGAATGACATATTGTTGATCCGAAATGATGTAGAATTTCTGGAAAGCATAAAGGGTTGTTTGAAATGAGTTTTTCAAAGGAAGACCTGGATAAAGCTGCTTACATATTGGGCATCAAGATCTATACAGATAGATCAAGACGCCTGATGACACTTTCAAAAGATCACACACCTTGGCATGATTTTGAAGAAGTTCAAAATAGATCAGTCAAAGAAGGAGTTCTTACCTGAGTTGTAAGGTGTGAAGTTGAGTAAGACTCAAAACTTGACCACGGCAGAAGGAAGAGGAAGGACGAAGGTCGTCCCCTATGCTTTTGTCATAGGCTCTATACGATATGCCATGCTAAGTACCGCACCTGATGTGTGCCTTGCCACATGTCTGGCAAGAGGGTACAAAGGTGATCCAGGAGTGGATTACTAGATAGTGGTCAAAATTATCCTTAGAGGAGTAAGGAAATGTTTCTCGGTTATGGAGGTGATAAAGAGTTCGACGTAAAGAGTTACGTCGATGCAAGCTTAACACCTATCCGGATAACTCTAAGTGGAGATACCGGATACGTATAATGGAGCAACAGTTTGGAATAGCTCCAAGTGGAACGTGGTAGCAGCATCTACGATATGACATAAAATTTTGCGAAGTACATAGGGATCTGAATGTTGCAGACCCGTTGACTACTAACCTCTCTCACAAGCATAACATGATCAAACACAGAACTCATTGAGTGTTAATCACATAATGATGTGAACTAGATTACTGACTCTAGTAAACTCTTTGGATGTTGGTCACATGGCGATGTGACCTGTGAGTGTTAATCACATGGCGATGTGAACTAGATTATTGACTCTAGTGCAAGTGGGAGACTGTTGGAAATATGCCCTAGAGGCAATAATAAATTGGTTATTATTATATTTCCTTGTTCATGATAATCGTTTATTATCCATGCTAGAATTGTATTGATAGGAAACTCAGATACATGTGTGGATACATAGACAAACACCATGTCCCTAGTAAGCCTCTAGACGACTAGCTCGTTGATCAATAGATGGTTACGGTTTCCTAACCATGGACATTGGATGTCGTTGATAACGGGATCACATCGTTAGGAGAATGATGTGATGGACAAGACCCAATCCTAAGTCAAGCACAGATCGTGTAGTTCGTATGCTAAAGCTTTTCTATATGTCAAGTATCTTTTCCTTAGACCATGAGATTGTGCAACTCCCGGATACCGTAGGAATGCTTTGGGTGTACCAAACGTCACAACGTAACTGGGTGGCTATAAAGGTGCACTACAGGTATCTCCGAAAGTGTCTGTCGGGTTGGCACGAATCGAGACTGGGATTTGTCACTCCGTATGACGGAGAGGTATCTCTGGGCCCACTCGGTAGGACATCATCATAATGTGCACAATATGTGATCAAGGAGTTGATCACGGGATGATGTGTTACGGAACGAGTAAAGAGACTTGCCGGTAACGAGATTGAGCAAGGTATCGGTATACCGACGATCGAATCTCGGGCAAGTGCTATACCGATAGACAAAGGGAATCGTATACGGGATTGATTGAATCCTTGACATCGTGGTTCATCCGATGAGATCATCGTGGAACATGTGGGAGCCAACATGGGTATCCAGATCTCGCTGTTGGTTATTGGCCGGAGAGTTGTCTCGGTCATGTCTACATGGTTCCCGAGCCCGTAGGGTCTACACACTTAAGGTTCGATGACGCTAGGGTTATAGGGAAAGTATGTACGCGGTTACCGAATGTTGTTCGGAGTCCCGGATGAGATCCCGGACGTCACGAGGAGTTCCGGAATGGTCCGGAGGTAAAGATTCATATATGGGAAGTCCTGTTTTGGTCACCGGAAAAGTTTCGGGCGATATCGGTAATGTACCGGGACCACCGGGAGGGTCCCGGGGGTCCACCAGGTGGGGCCACCAACCCCAGGTGGCTGCGTAGGCTAAGTGTGGGAGGGGACCAGCCCCAAGGGGGCTGGTGCGCCCCCCCACCAAGTCTCTAGGCGCATGGAGAGGGGAGGGGGGCAAACCCTAGGTCCAGATGGGCCTTAAGGCCCATCCTAGGGCGCCCCCTCTCTCTCCCCCCCTTGGCCGCACCCTAGATGGGTTCTGGGGGGCTGCCGCCACCCCTAGGGAGGAAACCCTAGATGGGGGCGCAGCCCCTACCTCCCCCCTATATATATGTGAAGTTTAGGGCTGCCCAGAACAAGTTTTGACCTCGGTCGATTGGCGCAGCCCTACCTCTCTCCCTCCTCGTCTCCCGCAGCGCTTGGCGAAGCCCTGCTGGAGTCCCGCGCTCCTCCATCACCACCACGCCGTTGTGCTGCTGTTGGATGGAGTCTTCCCCAACCTCTCCCTCTCTCCTTGCTGGATCAAGGCGTGGGAGACGTCACCGGGCTGCACGTGTGTTGAACGCGGAGGCACCGTTGCTTCGGTGCTAGGATCTTCGGCGATCTGAATCGCGGCGAGTATGACTCCATCAACCGCGTTCTTGAACGCTTCCGCTTAGCGATCTACAAGGGTATGTGGATCCAACTCTCCTCTCGTAGATGTGCATCTCCTAGATTGATCTTGGTGAGCGTAGGAAAATTTTTGTTTCCCATGCAACGTTCCCCAACATATTTCTACAAGGGATGCATGTCCTTTATGTGCGAAGGAGGAGGAATCGAGTTTTCATGCCCTAATAACATGTGATCATGCGCAGGAAGTGTGGCGTCAGATGAGAGGGGTGTGGAGTCTACCGCACCAAGACCGGTTACAAGACACAGGGCAGGACTGGTTACTGAATGTGCTGTCAAACTGCGATGAACATATGAGGGAGTGTGTAATCATGCTGCTATGGCGGATATGGTCCTTACGTTCAGATTTAACGCATGGTAAGGAGATACCCAATGTGGCGACAACGGTCGTATATCTGCAGAGCTATATGCAGTCCTTAGACCTAACCAGGAAGTTCTCTACAGAAGAGATCATCAAGGGCAAGATGCCTAGTGTACGAGAGGAGCCGGCTGTGGTACTGAAGAAGTCCATATCACTTCCTTGGCCGAGACCTCCGCAGGGTCAGGTGGCCCTGTCTGTAGATGGGTCCTTCTTGCAATCAGATGGTTCAGCAGCGGCAGGTATGGTGTTGAGGAAGCATGATGGGAGTGTAATATTTGCGGCATACCGGTGCATCTTTAATTGCAATGAGGCCCTGGAAGCGGAATTGCATGCGATAATGCAGGGTATGGCTCTTGCTATCCAGCACTGTGAGCTTCCCGTCATAGTTCAGTCGGATTCTTCTGTTGCCCTCTCCGCCTTGGTAGGGGACAGCTTATCCAGATCGGCCTACGGGCATCTAGTATCGGAGATTCACCATCTTATGGTAGATAGAGTTTTTATTCCTTTGAAAATCAATCGTGTGCAAAATAGGGTGGCAGATTGTTTGGCCCATTATAGTCGTACAGAGAGCACTACTGCTGTATGGCTTGGACGAGGTCCGCCGTGTATTGAGGACCTCTTGCCTCTTGATTGTAACCCTATGTCTTTGGAATAAAACTCCTTTACCAGCGCAAAAAAAAAACATTTGTCATTTTTTCCTTTAAAAAGTGGATTATTTTGTATACTCTTAGTTAATCATTGTCCACATGATGGTAGAGTATTTTTTGCCAACATATATAGACGAGTTTTTCCATGATGGGCCAAAGGTGTTTCTTGAAAACAGGATATTTATTAGAACATTTTTTCTGAAGTACCAGAATATCAATTCTAGCGAGTAAAGTAACCTAATATTCTTTTTTTTTTCCGAATAGACACCAGCACCCACACACAAGTACGTGAAGCACAACATGGGTTGCGAATGTGTTGGATAGCATGGCACATAGTCAGACATGTACTCCCGCCTACCCGTCCATGATCTGAGGGCTCACGATGCACGTCCCTGCCGTCAAGGAAGGGCCGACACTCTCCAGCGACACATTAGGACAATCAAGTGCTTTCCCCCCTCTCGCAAGGCGACTAGGGAAAGCCTTCTTCTCTTCGATCTTTGCCTGCGAGCTCGTGGATTCATCTTCCCTCCGTCTGTCGCTCCGGCGGCCGGTGGCGGGGGAGGGTATTCCTGATGCCTCAGCCTAGATAGGTAGGATTTTGTTTCTTGCAAAGACGACGCTCGGACGGATGGCAGCACTTCTTCGAGTCAGTCTTTCGGGCTCCGATACTTCTTAAGTTCGTTTGTTGGGACGGATTAGACGGAGCTTCGGTATAGATTCCTGCCAGCTCCTCGGAGCGTGCGAGGTTAGGGTTTCTCGTTGAGCATATGCAATGGCAAGATTTGGTGTCAGCTTCTCCAGATCGATTCAAGGATTCAATGGCGACGATTGCGGCTCCCGAACACTGGTCCTTACGGGCAAGTGCACGAAGACTTTCCGACTGTCATCGACAAGGTCAGACCGGCTTCGACATGGAAGCAGTGCCAGCGGCGCGTCGACGGCTCATTCTGGCGGCGGCAACGGTCGTTCGGTTATCCATGGACCTTTATGTAAGTTTTTATTATGTTTGGGGTGCTTTGTACTTCCGGTGAATTTTTATAATAGATATGATATTTTCGCAAAATTTTGGGACAATCAAGTACTACCTCCATCCCAAATTGCTTGATGCTCAAACGAAAAGTACAATGGATTACTAATGAAGTCCCCCTACAACGACGTTCCATCATTGTTTTATTCCTTTCTTCCCCCCCTTTTTTTTTTTCCTTTTTTCCACTTTTCTTTTCTGTTTTTTCTTTTCTTCTTCTTCATGGTTTCTTCCCATATCGTTTTTTTTCTTTTCCTAAATGCGGTAACATTTTCCAAATCGATGATGTTTTTTTTTATCAAAATTGATGAAATTTTGTTTTCAAAATAAATGAAATTTCTTTTATTTTAGTGAACTACTCCCTCTGTAAACTAATATAAGAGCGTTTAGATCACTATTTTAGTATTCTAAACGCTCTTATATTAGTTTACGGAGGGAGTATTTTTAAAAGTGGATGATTTTTTTGACATTTTCTTTAAATCAATGAATATGTGAACTTTTCTTTAAATCGATGAACCTTTTGGAAATTTGGTGCACTTTCTTTCAACTTGATGAACTTATATTCAGATTTGTGAACTTATTTTTCACATTCGGTGAACCTTTTTCAATTCGACGAACATTGTTGAATGAACCAATGAACATTTTTAAAAATTCATGAACTTTTGTTCGAAATCCATTAACATTTTTGAATTTGTATTTTTCTATTATTTTGTGCGATTTTTATATTAACTAACGTGAACAAAGTTGACTATATGTTAATGTTTGTACTAAAAGAGGGGTCAAATATGATTATATCCTGATCATAGGCAACAAACTGAGGGTTGTCAAGTGGGAAGGATCGAAGCTTTTGGATTATAATTAAGCGAGCAGAAGAGATCGATTCCCTCTTTTCCTTGGTGTTTGTTTTTTACACAGGTTGATTTGGGCCGGCGCTGTAAAGCACCGATTAGGAGATCCCATGCTTTTCCCCTAAAAAAAAAAAAAGATGGCACGATGTGTGTGGGCATTGTCTGAGCAGGAGTTGGTTGAACACATGCTAGCTACAGCAGATCCTGCCGCATGCGGAGAAAAGCTTGGTTTTTTTTTTTTTGCGAGGAGGAGAAAAACTTGGTTGAACCCAAGGAACTGGATTTTCTCCATGTCTGAATCGGTGTCGCATGCGGAGTTCACACATTTATTTATAAATCGGTTCCTGAATGACCTCGAGATTGCAACCCACAAACCAAATTTTGATGCGCCAGTTCATGCACGTACTCAGCGCCTGGGTTCCTCCTCCCGCCGGGATTCATAAGTTGAATGTAATTGATGCGGCTGTGCACACAAACTCACAAGCGAGAAGCGATATCAGCAGTGTGCCGCGATGACCAAGGCTTTTATGCAGGCTCGTCAGCTCTAGTCTATCAAGGACGACTGACGGATCCCACGATTCTCGACTCCCTTGCGTGTCCGGAAGCTCTCGCTCTGGCCAAACATCTCATGGTGCCAGGAACAAATCAGAATTGCTTCAGATTGCAAATCAGTGTCAGTGGCACAGGATATACATGGAGGTACCTTGGGCCCAATTGCACCCATCGTGAATGAGATACATGCTACTAGTACTGATTTTCTTTCATGTAATTTCGTTTTTGAAGGTAGGCTCTCCAATATAGTTTAGCCAAACATGCTTTACATCTACTCCCTCCGTTCCAAAATATTTGTCTTTCTAGACATTTCAAATGGTTACAACATACGGATGTATGTAGACATATTCTAGAGTGTAGATTCACTCATTTTGCTTCGTATGTAGTCACTTGTTGAAATCTCTAAAAAGACAAATATTTAGGAACGGAGGGAGTAGATGAGGGACGCCATTTGTGGCTAATCCACCCTCATGACACATCTCTAGTTCCTATTTCTCGGACTTTCGATCAATAAAATAAGGCATGTTAACCCCAAAAAAAGGAGATCCCATAAAAAAAAGGCACATGCGCATGTAGATAGCACACATGTGAAGAGATAATACTACACACACGGGCTAATACAAACGTTTTACTAAATTTTCCAAACCATAACTCTCTTTACCCCCCCCCCCCCCAATTTTCAGGGGGGTGGGCCCCGTTCCGCCCGCTTAATCCAATCTTGAACCTCCACGTTAGCAGGTTTGTGAAATCCGTAAAAGACACACCCGTGAGTCTAGCATTGCTCCGTGTGAAATGTGGTAGAAAAACACGATAAATCCGCAAGATGAAAAACAATAACAAGTTTAGTTACTTTACACCAAGTTATACTACTCGGTATATCAACTAACGAAAAACAAAATCTTGGAAAAAAACTAATGGGAAAAAGGGTAATGTTACTGACATTTCATATAACACAGTTGGTCATATTATTATTTTTAGTATCAAAATCCACATGTGTTCAATAATAAATTTTGAAGTCACAAATATTATGAATATGTTACTAGAATCAATTTGACATTTCTCATTGTGGCGTTATATTTCAATTGTGGAATGAATGAAGAACATCCTTTTTGTGATGCTTGGATAGCCCGCTTTGCTATCGTGCAAAAGCGTCTTTTTTATTGGACTAGATAATTGCCCGTGCGTTGCAACATGATATAATTATTCTAGTATATTAGTTCGTGATTATCTGCCCATATTAACATGATTGTGTAAATAAATGCTTATTAAATCTCGTATGTTATTTACCCACCTAAATAAACTTTAGAATTTTATTCGGTACTTTCTCCTTCCCAAAATATAAGGCGCGCTTCACTTAGCACAGTCTTTGATGCATGACTTTGACCATTAATATATACCAAAATACTGTGATTGAACATGTATCAATAGTATCATTGTATTTGTCTTGTAAAACAATTATATTTCATATGTCTGTATGATAATTTTATAGTCATACAATAAGTGAAAATTATACTCAAAGTTGTGCGACGAAGACCAAAAAATTAAATGCCTGCCTTATATGTTGGGAAGGAGGGAGTAACACTTGTTGGTTTATCAGGAAAATATAATTTTATTTGTTAAGTCAATAGAAGGTGGGACAATTAAGACAATTTTCAAGGAAAACCGGTGAAAACAAAATAAAATATAGAAGAGAGAAAAGTGCTCCTACTTCTACTTTCTACATACTCTATAAAAATCTGTCACACATTAAAATATTAATGTGTGACACCTTTTTATATGTAGAGAATAAGGGCTTGTTTGGGACTGCTCCGCTTCACCAAAATCAGCTTCACTCCACCAAATCCATTTTGGAGCAGTTTCATACAGAAGTTGTAGCAGTACCAAAGATAATGTTTGGTTTCCATGTAGCTCCAGCTTCAAGAATGAAAAAATTGATGAAAAGGACCTTTTTTGATTGGATGAGAGGGGAGAAACGAAGGGGTATCCACTTACTGGTGGAAGTGGTGGGTAATTTCCCCCCAACTCTAGCTTCTATGATTTTTTGGAGCACCCCCTCACGAGCTTCATAAAAAACTGGGAGTTGTACCCCAAATTCTAGTTTTTCTGTGGAGTGGCATATCGTGGAGCTACCCCGTTTGGCTTGAGTTTTCTGGAGCGGAGCTGAATTTTAAGGAGCAGAGCAGTCCCAAACAGGCTCTAAATAAGACAGCGAATCAACCTGTGGTTGAGTTGGTTAGGTGGACAGTGGTAACCCCAGCCCACCAGGGTTCAAATCCTGGTGCTCGCATATATCCTGGATTTATTTCAGGATTTCCGGCGACATGCTTTCAGTGGGAGGAGACGTTCCCGTCGACTACGAGGCGCCTACGGTGACTTCGTAAAATCTCAAGATGATATGCCGGCTCAGTCTATCGAAGGTGCTCATAGGGGTAGGGTGTGCGTGTGTGCGTTCATAGGGTTGAGTGTATGCGCGTATGTATGAGCGCTTGCGTCTGTACTGTGTTAAAAAAAAGAATAAATAAGACACGTATTATACCATAAGAAAACGGAGGGAAGGTTGGCCCCATCGCACGAAATTTTAACTTTAGGATCTGCCTACGTCTCAGTCGACTGAGACTTCGCGAAGTCTCAGTCGGCTGATGTCATCACATGTAGATTAGGCCTGTTACTAGCTCTATTTCTGCTGGGTTGAATCGGCTTAGCACTTGGGCTTATTTCATTTTACTTGTTTGTTTGTTTGTTTGTTATTTTGGGCTGGGCTGCTCATTTTTTGTTGTTGTCATTAGGCCGGGCCCTTTTTTTTTTGGGCGGTCACGAACGTACGGTGCCACACGTATATATGCCCCCGTTTTGGTCAAAAAGAAAAGAGCTATGCCCACGTATAGATGCATGTGCATGCAGATGGATAGATATAGGTCTGTAGACTGTACTATACGTGATTAGCTTGTCTACGCGTGTGTCATCTTGTCACATATGTACGTATGTGTGTCACTGTGAGTACACATGTCATTTGACTCGCCCGCCTCCTCTCCCGACGCCCCCTCCGACAGAACAAAAAAGTCCAGTTCGATCGGGTTAAAAGACATGCACTTGCGGTCGGGTGCGGCACTTGCGGTTGCGGGGCTGTTGTCGGGCTAGCAAGTGGCCCGCCCCCTCTCCCGGCGCCCACTCTGACAAAACAAAAGTTGAGTTGCAACCATGTTGGGGGACATGCAGTTGCGGTCGGGTGAGGCACTTGCAGTTGCGGGGCTCTTGTCGGGCTTGCGACTTGCCCCCCCCCTCCCCCTCCG